>JAOYNC020081876.1:0-51512 GCA_025802115.2 Bertia moriformis
GACCGAGGACGACAAGTCCCAGCCCAAGGGACAGCGCCTCACATCGACCGAGGACGACAAGTCCCAGCCCAAGGGACAGCGCCTCACATCGACCGAGGACGACAAGTCCCAGCCCAAGGGACGGCGCCTCATGGTCACTCTCAAGCTCCACACAAAGCCCAACGGGGAGGCTGGTCCCTCGCAGACTCGATCCGAGCCCAGCGCAGCGGCAGAAGACGGCAACAGCCCGGCCGCCAACGGCGCGGCCCTCACCAGCGCCCAGCAGCTGCAGGAATTCGTCGACCCGGTCGTCAAGGGAACCGAGCGCAAGAAGATATACTCGCTCAAGCCGAGCCTGGGCAAGCGCGAGCGTGAGAGCGACGAGGATGACGGCAACGACGATGCTGGCAACGATGAAGACGCTGGCGAGGCCAGCGCCAGCCAGCCGGCCCAGCCGGCCCGCAAGCGGGCCCGGACCAGCAAGACGGACAAGGCCGCCCAGAAGGAGACCAAGACGGCCAAGGCCGCCCGCAAGGAGGCGAAGCGGGCCGAGGAGGCCAAGCGGGCCGAGGAGGCCAAGCGGGCCGAGGAGGCCAAGCAGGCCGAGAAGGCCCAGCAGGCCGAGAAGGAGAACACCCAGGCCGCGGCACCGGCCCCGAGGCCGCGCATCATAATCCTCAAGAGGACCAAGCCCGAGGCCCAGATTGCCCCGGCGGCCGCCGACAGCGACGACGGCGACGACGCCGAGGATGATGACGACGCCGGCCCTGCCGCCACCGGCCACGACGCCGAGACCGCCGGCAACAACGAAGACGCCGAAGCCAGCGCTGCGGCCAAGCCATACAACGAGATGACCAAGTCAGAGAAGATGAGCTTCTCCCTGAAGAGTGAGTGTTTGTCTCTTTGTTTTTCATCTGGCCACCTTTCATCAAACCCGGCTAACTAACAGCGCGTCCACAGAGCGCTGGCTGAATGGAGATATGGCTGGCGCAGTCCAGAAGCGGAAGGCGACGCTTGCCGCCAAGAAGGCTGCCAAGATCGCAGCCGGGTCGGGTGCCCCCGCTCCCGTCCCCGCGGCCGGCTCGTCCGCGGCCGCCGCCGTCGAGTCGGCCGCCTCCGCTGATGACGAGTCCGGTGCTGGCGAGTCCGGCGCTGCTGATGCCTCGGCCCCCACGGCCGATGATTCCGGTGCCGACGAGTCCGGTGCCGACAAGGCCGGCGCCAGCAATTCCGGCGCCACCGCCGAGTCCGCTGTGGCCGCCCTCAACGCCGCCGTGACCGAGCTGGAGGATAGGGAGATTGCCCGGCTGGCGGCCGAGTCCGCCGCCGCCGCCTTCAACGCCGCGGTCTCCAAGCTGAAGAAGGAGAAGAAGAGCAAGGCGGCCAAGGCGGCCAAGGCTACCAAGGCCAAGGGCGCCAAGCCGGCCCAGTAGCCGGGGGGAGGTCGTTGTCTTCAGTCGTCATGAGCAGGGGGGCTCGGCGATCTGGAGGCCGTTGCCGGAGCAGGGGCTCGGCGAACGACCGCGATCATTGTTTCGGTTCGTTGACACTAAAGCGAGGATGGAAAAGGTTCGGATTGTTCTATAGCATTGGGATGCGGGTAGTAGACCTCACCAGGTACTAGCGGAAGCCCGCCGACGACTTTCCCCTCCCCTCCACTCATCTGGAGCGGGCAGGGCGTTCCGGCGGGCGACCGTTTCCCCAAGTAGTCCATAATGCCAGCGTTGAATTTAGTTTATCCCACCGTCCTTTGACGCTCATGTGGCACCTTGCCACCTTGTGATGCCCTCATTGTAGTTCACGGCCGCATCAAAGAGGGACACGAAGGACCAATGTCGCGATGGCATGAGTCAGAGGGGACCTCGGCCTCTTGAAGGCCGGTGGCAGACGGAGGGTATGACGCAGCGAGCGCCGAGGTCGGGGCCAGTCAAACAGGCCGAGCCGTCCGATACATCGGCATCGCGAAATGTGCTGCGCCGACAGCCGAGAGCGGACGGACCTCCACGGACGGACCTCCATGGCGCAGCGGCCACCTCAACAGAACAGGACCAACAGGGTCGACACGGACCTCGCGCCTGAGTCAAACCCCTCCTCATTACGAGAAGCGATGAGAAGGGGGCTTGGTCGCGTGCAGTAATTGGCAGGGTGATGACGAGCCGCTCCAAGGGAGGGGAGGGGGGCTTGCCGTACGGACTGGACTGGTCGGCCGCTCCCGCGCACAAGTGAGCGGAAATTGGGCTTGATATGCCGCAGCGCCGGCCCTCTCCCGCGAGTTCAGAAGTCGGCCACGCCGCGATGCTCTGCAGACGGGTGATGATCCGCTCTCTCGAAGGAGCGGCGGGAGCGGTCATTAATCAACGCTGTGAGTCGAGGGATGGCGGACCAAACGCTCCGCCCGCCGCAGGGCGTTGCTGCTGTCCGAGAAGGGAAACTTCAGCACAGAGCCCGAGTGCACGTCCATTGATATCAGGCCGGCTGGTCTCTCAACCAGTCAGCGGACCGAGATTGGTCAAGGACTGCTGCTCAGCAAGAGGGGCAAGGGCGAGAGGGCGCTGATCCGGCCGAGTACGGCCTCAATGAATGACTGACAAGGACCGTACCCTCGCCGGCTGATGGCCCGGTTTCGGCCAGAATCCCGCTCCTTCCTCCCTGGATATTCGTCTATAAATTGCAGCCGGACGGCCACCCAGCTGCCACTTTCCCTCCAAAACATTCTGCATCGCACCTCGGTAACCGATCGTCCCCCTCTGCTATATTCTACTATCGCAGTCCCAATTCGAATCCATACTCTCAACCTGCAGACTCGAATCGAGACCGTCCTCACACTACCTTGGCCACGACTCTTTCCAGTTTGGTCCCGACTCGAACCATGTCGCACGAACCATCACCCCCCCGGCCGGCGTCGTGGTCGTCGTGGTCCTTCTGGTCCTCCTCGCCCACGCTGGTGCCGGAGACCGCCTCGGCCGAGTCCTCCGGAGTCGAGCCATACCACGGCTCGCCAGGAACAGCAGCGGCCCGTTCGCGCATCCCCTCTCCCCGCCCCTCACTCGCCACGAAGGCTTCGCCGACAGGCGGCAAGATGTCGATAGCGACCATGCTGTTCAGGGACGTCTTCGGGGCCTACTACTGCCTGCGGATGGTCCAGATCGCCATCACCGCCGTGATGCTGGCCACATCAATGGTGGCCGTCGAGAAGCTCGGGCCGCAGACCCCGGGGGCGGAGCCGGTCAGCCCGCAAGCGATTGTGAGTGACTCACTGGCGCGGCTGCATGAACCAATCAGGTCGGAGAACTGGCTGACCCCCCCGTCTCCAAACAGCCCGTCTTCTTTGGCCTGTATCTCCTGGTAGCGGTCGGACTGGCGACGCTGTATTCGCCGGCGGGCGTCGTCTTCTTCGCGCTCCAGGACGTGGCCTGGCTGCCGGGACTCATCCCCTTTGGCGGCTACCTTCGGGACCTGATCTGGTCTCCGGACTGCATCCAGAGCGTGGAGCACGTCAGCGACCCGGTCTTCTTTACCCTCCTCAAGGTGCACTATCTCCTGCTCTTCCCGCTCTGGCTGTCTCTGGTTTGCTCGTCCGTGGCCGGGTTTATCATGTGGCACCGGCTAGCCAACGGCTAGGGCAGCTGGCGGGAGAGTGGTGGGGCGAGGTGGTGGGGCGAGGTGGTGGGGCGAGAGTGGTGGGGCGAGAGTAGTGGGGCGAGAGTGGTGGGGCGAGAGTAGTGGGGCGAGACGGCGAGGCTGGTGGTCGAGAATCGGCGGCAGGCATGCGGCAGGGTAGTGGGCAGACAGTATGCAGGCAGATCATCATTGGGGGCGGGCGCTCGCGTGTACTGGTTGGTCAGGTGTGACGGCACTCGAAACAGGCGGGCTTGCTCGCTCTGGATGATTCATAGCCATTGGCCTCGACAAAATCTACCCGTCGGTATCTTATCTGTCTACAGTAGCCACTGATGGACATTTCTCGCTCTCATACGCGAGCTCGCGCCCTAAAAAAATTAATAAATAACAAAAAGGGCGCCGACCTCGGGCGGGAGAGTAAGCACCCTGATCTCGGGTGGGAGAGTAAGCACGCTGACCTCGGGCCAGAGAGTAAGCGCGCGAGCGAACAGGGGGGGTCTCGGCCAAACTCTGCAACCCTGGCTCAGCCGAGGCAGCAATGGGTCGTCGTCGCTCCTCTGTGTCCGGCCCGCTATGCCTCGGGCTGGACAGCAGGCAAACAGAAGCAAGCGGGCGCGGGCCGGGATCCGACCTCGGGCTGGAGAGCAGGCAAACAAAGCCAGCCGGCGTGGGCAGGGATAGGACTTCGGCCACATCCTACAACCTCGGCCAAGCCGAGGCATAATGAAGATTGGCGACCTTGGGCGGCCACACCCCCTCCAGTTCTTTGCTCGAGCTACCCCGCCCACCAGCCCCGCCAAGTCAAAGAGGCTGGCCGGAGAGAACAAGGGCAGGCAGCTTACATAATCTCGCCGGCCCAACTCATTCCCCCCCTGCCACCCTCTCACCACTCCAGAAAAGAACTTGCAGTGCAAGGGAACAAGAGGCATCTATCTGCTGGTCCAGGCCGGGCTATATAACATCTGGCCGCTCTCGGTGGTGCTGCTGCAGTCTGAACCAATCCTCATCCACTGCCCCCTGCGCTTCGATCCAGGTCTCTGGTGCATGCCCTTTTTTTTTCCCTCCCCTGGCTTGATCTCAAGGCTGGGGTCCCGCGGCTTCCTGATCTCTCTCTGGCCAGCCTAAATTATATATACCGCTTGCTGGATCCCAATCAGCCTTGCTATAGATTATCCTCTCTGCCTACCCTATTGCCTGGTTTTGATTATCCTCCTGCCTCTCAATCTGCAGGCCGGGTGATGGTCAATTAGCTACGCTCCTTCCGGCCGGCCGCCTCGCCCGCCCACGTGGGCCTGTAGGGAGATCAGCCGCTAAGGCTAATCTCCCGAACCGCTACCCCTACCACCACTACTGCCTCTACCATTACCACCCACCACCACCCTCACCACTACCCCTACCACCACTACCGCCCCTACCATTACCACTCCCACCACCGCCCCCACCACCCCCACCACCCCTACCAAGCCTGATCCCGAACTGCCACGCCTGATCTCCCAAACCACCTTCCCCAGAACCAAATCTGATCTCTTCAACCACGAACCCTCACGACCGCAACCACCAAAATCGCCTCTCCTGCCCACAAGCTTGCAATATCCTCGACAGGTAAGCTCGCCATCCTCCCCCACCCCCCCTAAATTAAGCCGCGCTACACGATCGCCCCTTCTCTCCTCCTCTCAGCCCAAAGGGACCGCGACTGGGCTCTCTCCCCTTCTCTTGGCCCAAAGGGACCGCGACCCAGCCTGACCCCTCCACTTCTCTTGGCCTCAAGGGACCGCGACTGGGCCTAACTTGTACTGACCCTCAACTCCTCTTGGCATAAAGGGACTACGACTGCGACTAGGACTGCGGCAGGGCCGTGACCGCGACCGGGACCGCGACAAGGACCGCGACCAGGACCGCGACCAGGACCGCGACCGGGACCGCGACCAGGACCGCGACCAGGACCGCGACCAGGACCGCGACCAGGACCTCGACCAGGACCGCGACCAGGACCGCGACCAGGACCGCGACCTCGACTGTGACCTTGGCCTCGACCGCGACCTCGACTGTGACCTACACCTTGACCGCGATTGCGCCCGGGCTGAACCCAGCCTGACCCCACCTACCCTACTATCTGGTCAGAGCGCGACCGATCGGCCCCGGCCCCGACCGATCAACTAGGCGTCCACACAACCGACTCCGTCATGGCCGCAACCAATACATTCACTCCCGGCACGATCATGCCCCTGTCCAAGCCCGAGGGGCTACAGGCCCGTGGATACCAGCTCGAAATGTTCGAGCAATCCATGAAAGGGAACGTGATTGTCTTGGTAAGTTGGTTCCCCGCTCCCCACTGCCGAACATGTCGGTCAAAACTGACGCCAAGGAACCACAGATGGACACAGGAAGCGGAAAGACAAATGTGTAGGTACCCGCCCTTGTAGCCACCTGTTTACTATCTGCCATCTGTTTGCTATCTAGCATTTGCTATATATTCTTTGCCGTCTGCCGTCTGGCCACGGTCTGCCGTCTGTGATTGCTCACCCTTAATAGTTCCATCCTCCGAATGAGAGCCGAGCTGGATAGGCGCACGGATGAGTCTCAGGTTAGTGAAACTGTCTATCCGTCGGCCCCAGCCTAATACTGACCTGGCTGGCTGCTTGACAAACAGCTCATCTGGTTCCTTGCTCCCAAGGTGGCCCTATGTGAGCAGCAGCACGATGTCATCAGGGCGCAGCTGCCTTTTGCGCGGACCCGACTGCTGCTTGGGCGCGATAATGTCGACAAATGGAGCAATGCGTCGGTCTGGGACGCGGCCCTGGACCAGATCCACATCATTGTGTCCACCCCGCAGATCCTCCTCGACGCTCTCAAGCACGGCTTTGTCCGTCTTTCACGTATCTCGCTCCTCATCTTTGACGAGGCCCATCACTGTACCCGGGGGGATATATACAACCGCATCATGAAAGACTTCTACCATGCGGCGAAGAAAGCCGGGGCGACCACGGCTGCTCCGATCCATCCCGCCACCGGCCGACTCCCGCACATCCTGGGCCTCACGGCCACACCAGGCATCCGGCCCAACAGGGGCGAGCAGCAGAAGATCGAGAAGAATCTGGACGCCATCTCGGTCACGCCGCGGGTCCACCTGCGGGAGCTTTCCGATTTTGTGTATCGGCCTACACTGCAGCATCTGGTCTTCCCGGCGCCTGGGTCTGGCCTGAACCACCAGTACGATGCAAATGGCAAGCTGGTGGCTCTGGTGCCCGTTTGCCCGGCCGCCTCGGCTGGCACCAGCGCCGCGCTGGCCATTCTCCGGAGGTTCACCGGCCAGAGCGCCAAATACTCCTCCGAAGTGTTCGATCAGATGGCCAAGCTCAACCGCAAGGCGACACACGTCTTTGAACAGCTGGGCCCGTGGGCGGCCGACTACTTTATCACCGAGACCTTTTGGGACCTAAGCGAGAACCGAGACTTTGTCCACGGAGGCCAGTTTGACGGCAGAGGCGAGCTCCGCGAGACCCTGGTCAGGGTCCTCGGTGCCGGGGGCGAGCTCGCCTCGGTGCGGAAGCGGCTCGGCGACCCCGACAACCGCTCCCACCTGTCGCACAAAGTTGCGACTCTGATCACGTTTTTGACTGCGCAGGAGGAGACAAAATGCACATGCATTATCTTTGTGGAGCAGAGGGCCGTCGTCGCAGTCCTGCGGGAGCTTCTCGACCGGTACCCGGCCACGCGGGCCCGGTTTTCGTGTGCCGCTTTTGTCGGCATGTCTGGGTCCGCATCCAAGACGTACACTTTGTCGGAGCTGCTGGACAAGAGGGGCCAGAGGCAGACCCTGGCGGAATTCCGATCCAGGATCAAGAACCTGGTCATTGGCACCGACGTGCTGGAGGAGGGGATCGACATCCCGGCCTGCAACCTGGTGGTCTGCTTCGACCTGCCGCCCAACATGAAGTCACTGGTCCAGCGCCGGGGCCGGGCCCGCCAGCCCAACTCCCAGTTCGTGGTCATCTACCCTGAGACCGACAAGGACACTTTCAGCCGGATCCAGACGTGGCAGGAACTGGAAGACCAGATTGCGATGCAATGCCGCGAGGAGGGGCGTGCCAGAGATCAGGAGCGGGCGAGAAGGCGGGGAGATGAAGATGAGCATGTGACGATCATGGAGGCGAAGTCGGAAGACGAGGTGACGACAGAGGAGGAGGACGAGCCAATGCTGGCTTTCATGGAAGTACCGGAGACCGGGTGAGTGATATTCTTTCCCGATTCCCCCCCCCTCTCTCTCTTTACCCCTCTCCCCTTGCTCTCTCTTTGGCTCCCCCTCTCCCCTTGCTCTCTCTTTGGCTCCCCCTCTCCCCTTGCTCTCTCTCTCCCACTCTTTCTTTTTGTTTGTTTCCCCCTCCACACACTCTCCCCCCTCCTCCCCCCTCTCTCTCCATCTTTCTCCCTCTCTCCCTCTCTCCTACTCTTTCTTATATTTATTTCGCCCCCCACACTTCTCTCTCCATCTCTCTCTCTCCATCTCTCTCTCTCTCTCTACCTCTCTCTCTACCTCTCTCTCTACCTCTCTCTCCCTCTCTCCCTCTCTCCCTCTCTCCCTCCCTCTCTCTCCCCCTCCCTCCCTCGGTTTCTCTCCCTCTCTCTTCCTCTCCCTTCCCCCCCTTCCTGTCAGAGACACAGAGCAAAGGACATTTCACTAATGGCAACAAATCCCAGCGCCAAACTCGATGCTGCCGACGCGATTCCCCACCTCAACCACTTCTGCTCACTCCTGCCCAAGACCCCGTTCGTCGCGACCGAGCCCATGTATACCTACCACCCGACCGAGGAGGATACTGCGGCAGGCCTTACCCGGGCCCGGGTCACTCTCCCTGGGACGGTCAGCCGCCACGTTCAGGTCGCGAACAGCGAACGCGCGTGGGTGACGGAGAAGGCCGCTCGACGGGACGCGGCGCTGCAGGCATACAAGGCCCTGTACAATGCCGGCTTCCTGACCGACAACCTGCTGCCTCTGCCGCCCCAGGACATGCTGGAGGACCTGGACGGGCCCGGCGTGCTGCCCAACCCAGTACCAGTGACATCTCGATATACGCCCTGGCCGTCCATGGCCGAGCGCTGGCTCGCCGACCCGGAGCCTCACAGTCTGACCGTCACACTCTCCCGGGATGATGCAGGCTCGATGGGCCACACCCTGACGATGACGATGATCCTCCCCGTCCCGTTTCCCGTCACTCTTCCTAACCTCACCCTGTACTGGAGCCCCGCGTCGACTATCACGGCACGGTTCAGCCAAGCAACGCCCGCGCCAGGACTGCGGGTACAGAACGCCGACTCGCTGCGCCGCCTGCGCGAGGCCACACATCTCCTGCACAACAACATCTACCCGCTCAATGCCAAAGACCGCGGGTCTGATTTCATTGTCGGCTTCGCCCCCTCCGCCGACGACGGCGAGATTGCGGATTGGCTTGTTGCTAATACCGGTCGCCGGCCCGCCCTCGAGGTGTATGAAGAGCTGAAGAAAGAGCAGCAGCTGCTGGAACAACAGCAGCAGGAGAATCCCGACGGCGGTCACCACCGCGCTGACCTCAAGCCAGGGCCTGGATTCGCCAGGACGTCGGGTCTCACGTCCGCGCCGTTCTTGATTCACAACTGGAAGGAGGGATCTGACGAGGCCGCCAGCACAACGGTCCAGATTGCGTGTCAGCTCATGAAAAGCCGGCATGTGTTCACGGGCCCCCGCTGCCTCCCCGACTGGGACGACGAGGAAGGCGCGCAGGCGACCCGACACAAGGAGCAGCCGATCCAGCAGCTCAAGGCGGCGGCATGCACCATCGACCGCCTTCCAGCATCTGTCGGGATGTTCGGCAACTTGACTGTTTCGATCTTGCGCCATTTGGAGGCGGCGGCCGTCGCCCACGAGCTCTCGACCACGATTCTGAGCGGAGTTCCGCTCGGCTCTGGCGGGGACCTCAGCCACCTGATCACGGCGCTGACGTGCGGCTCTGTCGCCTGGCACACAAACTATCAACGCTACGAGTTCCTTGGCGACTGCGTTCTCAAGTTTGTCGTCTCCTGCCAGATTTTTAGCCAGTTCGATACCTGGCACGAGGGCATGCTCACCCGCCGCCTTGAGTCGATCGTCTCGAACCAGGTCCTGACCCGGGCCGGCCTGAAGGCGGGGCTGGCGCCCTTCATCAACACCCGGGCTCGCAAGCTACGGTCCTGGGGACCGGTGATGATCAGCGAAGTCCAGCAGGAGGAGGAAGCCAACAACAACCGGGGCATCTACATCAAGGTGTTCGCCGACGTGGTCGAGGCTCTGATCGGCGCCGTCTTCATCGGGTGCCGCGACCTGGGCGAGGCCGACAGGCTGCAGGCCGCCAAGATGTGCGCGAACCGATTCCTGCCTGAGATCGAGACGGCCCCCCCGCAGTACAAAGTGTCCGTCTTCGCGGCCGGGGAGAAGGTCCGGCCCGAATTAAAGGACCAGCTGGAGGGTCTCGAGCTCGTCATTGGCCGACAATTCGGGAACCGGGCCCTGCTGCACGAGGCCCGCACCCACCCGTCCACGCTTCTCACTGACGGAGGAGAGTCGTATCAGCGGCTCGAGTTTCTGGGCGACGCCATCCTGGACATGCTTGTGGTCAACGCGCTGGACAAGCACCGGCCGAACCTGACCCAGGGCCGGATGACCATCATCAAGGCTGCGCTCGTGAACCAGCACCTGCTAGGATTCCTGTGCATGGATCTCGCGGCCACCCGGGAAGGGACACCCCTCATCGTCGCCGACGAGTCTTCGCCATCGGGCGTGAGGACCAGGAGCGGCTGGAGCGACAAGAAAATGACGTTCCGGACAGAGGCCCAGACCGAGCGCGTCCACCTGTGGACATACATGCTGTGCGATGCGGCCATCACGCCGCAGAGGGAGAAGGCGGTCAGGCAGTTCGAGCAGTCGCGGGACGAGCTGGCGCGCCAGAGAGATGACGGTCGTCGGTACCCGTGGGTCCAGCTGGCCCGGCTGGGCGCGCCCAAGTTCATGGCCGACCTGATAGAGGCCATCCTGGGTGCCATATTCATCGATTGCGGCGGCGGCGTCGGCGCCATGGCCGAATGCCACGCCTTCATGGACCGGCTCGGACTGTGGGTCTGGGCGGACAAGATGCTCGGCAATCCGAGACCAGGAGACCCGTTCGGCGGCCGCATGGACCTGTGGCACCCCAAGGCCAAGATGTCGCGGCTGGGGGGGGGGCGGCCCTGGAGGGTCATCAAGATGGCGGACGAAACCGACAATCGGCTGGACACGGTCATATACCAGAACTGTGCTGTCCGCACGGAGATGACCAACGACCAGCGGGAGGGCGGAACCGGCGAGCCGGAGGGCGGAACCGGAGAGCCGGAGGTGGTGGTGCAGTATGGACACGATGAAGAAAGGGAAGAGCAGCAGGCCACGACCGCGGAGGCGGGACGAAATGAGGGAGAAGAGCTGGAGGAGGATCACCAGAAGGTGCAGGTGGAGAAGCGGGAGGAGGCCGAAAAGGAGCAGAAGGCGGCCGACGAGGATCAGAAGGAGCGCAGCTGCCGCGAGGATGAGGGCGAAGAAAACGTCATCTACGGCTGCAAGGTCGAGTACGACGGCGAGGAGATAGCCCGGGTGCTCGGGCGGGACTGCCTCAACAGCCATGAGGTCATCACTCGGGCAATCGAAGAGGCGGCCCAGGAGCTGGAGCGGAGGAGGGCCCGTGGGTGAGAAGGGCCATGAGGGGGCGGCCTGAGACGGTGTCAGAATGGGGCCGGGGGGGGTAGGCAAGGTATGCGGAAAGAGCAGCATGGTCGGATAGGCCCGGGATATGGAGGTGCGAGGGGACATTGGAGTGGCCGCCTGGCTGACAGCCGGGCCGAAAGCTAACTTGATAGCGCCAGAGAATGGTGCCTCCCATCAGACTTTGCTCGCTATAGCTTAAATAAAACCAGAGTTTACACTCTGGAACAGAGCCTGCAGCAGAACTGGAGGCCAGATCCAGGCCGAGTCCGTGGCGTGCGTCTGAGAATAGTAATCAAGGCTCTGCCGCATCCTGCAGCCAGGGGTAAAAAACCTGACCGAAGAGACGGGAGGACAGCGGAGCGGGCCGGGCAGGGCAACTGATGGATCGCTAGCCCGAGGGCCGAGGGCCGAGAGCCGAGAGCAAGTACAGTCTACATACAGCATGCGTCTGGGCATAGTATCCAACCCTCTGCTCTGCTGCATCCTGCGGCTGGGGGGTGAAAGGTCCAACCCAGGAAACGGGATGGCGCCGAAGCAGGTGGTGTGGTCAGTTGATCTCTGGCCCGAGGACTGACGGCCACGAGCGAGCCCAGCTCACAGCGTGCCTCTGGGAAAAGTACCCAGGCTTCATTGCGGAACTAAGATCCGAGTTCCGGTTCTGAAACCAAGGGGAAAGCGGGGTATTCTGTGACTAGGCGACAGCTGGGCCGACGGCCGACGGCCGAGAGCCAGCTCAGTCTGCATACAGCGTACACTTGGGAATAGTAGCCAAGGATGTATTGTGGAATAGTAACCAAGGTTGCATCGTGGAGCTGATGGGATCCGTTATCAAGGCTACGTGGTGCAGTTGACATGAAGCGATCTATCTCATCAAGTAGGAGGACATTGGGGCAGATGGCGCAGTGATCGATAGCTGGGTCGAGGGCGAGTACAGTCCATAGCGTGCGTCTGGGCTCAGTAACCCAGGTTGCAGCGTGTAGCTGGTAGGGATCTTGATCAAAGCTGCATCATGCGGCTGAAGTAAAAGTTTCAATTCTGGAGGCGAGAGAACAGTGCGGCAGGTGGAGTGGGTGAAGCGGACACCTGGATCCCAAGACCGAGTTTTCGGCGTCGTCGCGGAATCCTGCAACGGCAACTCGAATAGAAGTTGCAATTCTGGAGGCGAGAGCTCAGCTGAGCGGGCGGAGCGGGCGGAGCGGGCGGAACGGGCGGAATGGACACCTGGATCCCAAAGCCGAGTTTGCGACGCCGATCTGGGAATAGTAACCAAGCCTATATGGAAGAACCGACTCTCGGAGCGATAGAGCAGGTAGGCCGTAGAGGTAGCGCCGTTCAGGTTGGCTGCATCTTGCACCCGGGGTTGAAGCTTCGGACCGGGAGGCGGAGGGGCAGCAGGACTGACAGTCAGATTCAAGGCCGAATACCACACGCAAAGCTTACAAGTTCCGACTCGATGGGGCAAAGGGACAGCAGAATCCAACAATCAGACCATGACCGAGAGCCTGCAGTTTCGGCGTCTGGTCTACGGGGACAGCCGTCTCGGTCTCCCCCCGCGCGCGATGCACATGCCAGCCCCGGCAGCTAAAGCCTGCTCGGAAGCCGAAGCGCCCCGTCCAGCCTCAGGACGACCCCGTTCAGCATCACGTTCTCGACCGCATGTCGGACCAGGAGGGCAAACTCGTCGGGCCGACCAAACCGGTGCGGAAAGACCATCTCCCGCTGTGTTGAGAGTTTCACCTTGTCGGTCATGTGCTCCGTCATAGGGGTAGCGAACATGCCCGGAGCGACAGCCAGGGCGCGCACTCGGTGGGGGGCCCCCAGGTCGCGCGCCATGGGCAAGACCGCGGCCGCAAGGCCGCCCTTGCTCGCCGAGTACGCGACCAGGCCCCGCTGTCCGTCATAAGCGGACACGGAAGAGATGAGCACGATGACGCCTCGCTCGCCATCGGTCTTGTCATCGTCGCAGGGGGGCGAGCGCGCCAGGTGGGGGAGAACCTGCCGAGCGAGGTCGAGCGAGCCGACGAGGTTGACGTCGATTATGCGGCGGAGCGGCCCGATGGGATGGGGCTCGAGGTCGCAGTCAAGGATCTAGGAAGGTATGAGAGTGTTGGTGAGGAGGAGCGCCGGATGGGGAGAGGGGAGGAAGACGGACCATGTGGACGAGACCGATGCCGGCGGCGGCGATGAGTCCTCCCAGTGGCCGGCCCGTGCTCTCGACCCAGGCGACCGTCGCGGCCACGGCGGCGGCGATGCTGTCCGTATTGGCCACGTCACAGCCGAAGAAGGCGGCGGCGTCGCCGAGCTCGGTGGCCAGGGCGTGACCCAGTTCCGGCTTGATGTCGAGGATGGCGGCGGAGGCGCCGTGGCGGACGAGGTCCTCGACGCAGGCCCGGCCGAGGCCAGAAGCTCTGGGTGGGGGGGGCGGGGTGTCAGGTATGAGGTAGAGGGCGAGGAGGGGACGAGCTCACCCGCCAGATACGACAAAAGTGCGGCCGGCGATCTTCATTGTGAGACGGTGAGGATAGGAGGCTTCGATTGGGGGGTCGTCGGAGGTTGCGATAATGCTGAAGCCGGCGTATGCAGCTGGAGCTGCTCGCCGGGAGGAGGGGCCGAGGGAGGGCCGCCAAGGATGCGCTTGTGTTTCCTCTAAATGAGGTGGAGGTGCGTAGGGCTTTTCCCGATCGCGATCTGCGGAGCCGGGTAGAGTCCGTCGTCTGGGCCTCCGCTTCTTTCTTATTTATCTTGCGCAGGCTCGCCGAGGTAGGGGAGGGGCCTGGCGGTGATGCATCTCGCGGTGGACGCTGGTGCGGGGGGTCCCCCCGCCTCGGCGGCGCGGCGGCGCGGCCAGGATGCGCTTGTGGACACCGCGGTGCGCCTGTGCTTGTGCTTCCGTGAGTGGTCCGCTCGACGAGGCTGCTAGTGAGGGGTCAACCTTGGTGCTTGCCGGCCGTGGCGTAGTCAGCCCTACCGGGCTGCAAGGGAGCTGCATACCTGGGACTTGGGCAAGGCTATGGCTTATCGACCGTGTACTCGCGGCTCGGATCCGCGGGTCGGACGAGCCACCGGTTGGCTTGTGGTGTGCTTGCGCCGGTCTGTCGATCATGTCGCTCTGTGCTTGTCGGTCGACTACACAAAATTCTGTAGTTCTGGGCTGAGGAGCTGCCGCGGCCCTGCAAGCTCTGAAGAGGGCCAGCAACAGCGGCCACCGATTGGTGGGGGTGGTGGTGGTGCCCCTGGGCCAGGCCTCCTAGGCAGCGCCTACCGATGGCGCCCACCGGCAGCAGCTCAGCGACGGTGCCCACTGGTGGAACCCCTCAGCATAACCAGCTGAGGGAATGATGGTAAGGTAAGGCGGATTGTGGCCCACTGTCACCACGCCCTGTCACCGCGCCGGCTGTCTGCCAGGGTGGAGGCCGGATCCAGAGATGACTCCTCGACGCAAGCCTTGCTGCTGGGCGCGAGCACAATAGCAAGCAGCCATAGTTGTATGGAGGTCAGGATTGGTTTGTGTACGTGTGTGCGTGCCTGCCTCCCTCCGTGTGGGCGGATTTACGTCGGTGTGTGGGTCCTGCCGGGATGCTTGTACGCGCGAGTGCTGCCGAATGGATGTACATGTACGCGCGAGTGCTCCCATGCGGCGCCGTACCTGCGTGGTTGCGCTGTTGCGTGTGTGTACTTGTCAATGTGGTTATCCACATTCATCCACACCCGTGGGTACGCGAGTGTTGTCATGATACCTTGCTCCCCCCCGCAGACTGTACACTCCGTCTGGAGTAGCCCAGCCGCCATCCGCGCCCAGCCCGTTCCCAGACCGTTCCCTCCGAGGCCCGCCTTGCGAACTAGAGCCCCACAGCCTCTGGCCCTCTCTAGGAAGTAGCAGCGTCGCACGCCTGACGCTGTTGAGCAGGGACGAGGAGGCCGGGCTGGCTGAGACTCCGAGCTCCCCCCAGGAACCCAGCCGGCGCTGTGTGCGGGGAGAGTACGACCTTGGTCTCGCCGCCTGACCTTCGCCTGTGCTTGGGAGAAGGACTCAGGCCGGGTACTGGTTAGCTCTCCATGGGGGACACCAGAGGGAATCTGTATTGTTGCTGATTCGTCGGAAGGCTGCGGGCGTTGACTTCCAGATACCCTCCTTACTGCTGCCAGGGACCTCGCCCCAGTGGCCGGTCGTCCCTGCGTGTCCCACCAAGGGACACTCGACGAAGTGCCGGCGCCCAGCCGGGGCCGTCGTAGCTGCGGTCGACCGGCCGGCTGGTTCGGCGTAAAGATGGCCACCACGATGCCGAGGGAACAGGCACGAAATGGGCGAGATGGCCGAAATGGTCGCTTCCGAGGCCATCGAGAAATGATGGAGGGAAAAGTGTCATAGACGTGTGGTGACCGAATCCGCTGGCGCGGGGATAACGCAGTTGCCCGTTGTCGTCGACCCCAAGTCGGTCGAGGTTCACAGGGAAGTTGTGGACATGTGTTCGAGGATTTGTATTGCAACGGGAGCGGCGGTTGCGCCAGCTCGGCCGTCTCATTATCAGCGACCATCCGCATGCTAAGCAGCAGGAGCACGCCCGCGAATACGTACGTCCTCGCCAGGCTCGGCCAAGCGACCGCCACCTTATCAACAACCGACCATCCATCTGCTACGCGACAGCGCCCGCGCCCGCAAATACGTCCTCGCCAAAGGTGGCAGCCAGGGGCGGCAGTCCCGCCCCGGCACAGGGACCGGACGCTGCCAGAGGAGGCGGCCGTAGCCGCATCGAGGGCGGGCAGGCCAGATCCCACCATCGGCGACCCGATCGATCCGGCCGGTGTCGAGAAAGTCCGGTTGGGTCCCGTCACGATCATGTCGATAATCAATCTGTCGTTCGTATTGCTATACTCCGCCACGGCGTGCCGGCCGAGCCGAGTCGTGCCAGAACCGACCGGCATTCCTCTTCCTTGAGCATGGCATCGTACTCCGCCATCTGTCCTTGGCCGCCGTGCTTCCTCCCCCTCCCTCTCTTTTTAGATGGTGCGCTCACTCGGCCATCCGACCATCCTTCTCCCATGTACACCCTGCTCGGGGAAGCTAGTCGTGGTGTCGGGTGCTGCTGCCGTCGGCGCTCAAGCACCCCCAGTTGTCCGTGGTCAACCGGGTATCGTCACGGGCAAACACCTTTCGATCGGCGATCCGGGGGGCCGTCGCGATGGACTCGGAGCAGGATATACGTTGGGTCACACGCTGTCGAAGACCAGGCCGGGTCTAGGGAGGAGGGTCGAGGGGGTATCGGCGGCGGCGTCGGGGGAGGAGGAGGAGGGTGTCAATAGTAGTGGTCAAGTTTGCGAGCATTGGGGGCGACCCATTCTGGTGCTTCACACCCCCCGACCACGATACCGACAATGACCAGTACGGCCGCGAGGGCCACCCACAGAACCGCGGGCCGTCTGTACAACGGCGGCGGCGGGATGGGAAGTGGCGGGGTGAGGAGCGGAGGGCTCCCTTGTGGCGGTAGTGGCGGCGGCGCGCCCCCGATCTCGGCCGCTCCCGCAGGTGGCTCCTTGCCGTGATGGCAGCTGATCGGTGATTGCGGTCGATACTGGTACTGCTGGCGCTGGTATTGCTGGGACTGGTCTTGCTGTTCTTGGTATAGTGGACGGTGGTGGTGGTGGTGGTGGGGACGCCGGTGTGGCTGGTGCTGCTGCTGCTGGGGGGTGCTGCTGGGGGGTGCTGCTGGGGGGTGCTGCTGGTGCTGCTGCTGGGGATAACTGGTGCTGCTGGCACAACAGCTGCGCATACTCGGATGTCAAATCGCAGACAGCGACAGGCTCCGGATCCGGCGCCGCTGCCACCATCTTCTCATACATATGGGATGCGCGGTCATGGATGATAGCCTCGGGGCTCGAGGTCGCGAGCTCGGACCGCAGCGCGGGGGTGCCACGGGGCGGTCCGGGCCGGCGGAAGCAGCATCTTTGGCCGGAACATGCGCGAACGGCGGCGGCGTGGACCGCAGCTCGAGCGGAACGTGCGTCGTCATCGCGAGATCCGGCGGCGCCCCCCGTGCGAGCGAGCGCAATACCAGCACCTTTGGACTCGCAGGAATGGACCCGGCCGGCGGCGGGGGAGCGCTCCGCCGCCGCTCGAACAGACCGACCCCGAGGGCGGTTCCCGACCCCTGCTCGAACTGTATCGCCTCGGTCGACGCCATATATTTTCGATCTGCCTTTGTTTCGCCACCAGCGAGGAGGGGAGAGAGAGACTCGGGGCGGCGGCCTCGTTGGCGGCCGCGGTCGCCCTCGCCATCATCGAGATAACCAAGCTCCGTCGGCCGATATCCAGGTTCCGGGCAAACCAGCGCGCGAGCGGACGGACGGGCACCGCGGGTGCGACTGCGCCCCTCCGACCCCCGGTCGTCGAGACGGATCGCGCAACCGGATGACGGCCGAGGGGGGCAGGGTCCTCCCATGCGGGACATGTTCCTATGTCAGGTCATGGCCCCTGGGTCCGGATCGGGGCGAGCCACCGCAGGAGAATCGACCTGCTCCTGCTGAGGAGGGAGTATTCTTGTCTTTTACCTGCACAACACTCCCCACTTCCCGACTCCGTGCTGATCCCGAGGGAGCCAAACCAGAAGCCATCCCCGAACCAGGAAAATAAATCATCAGTTTGTCACGTATAACCCACCCCACCCTTCCATCAGCCCATGCCGTCACCATCGCTAATTATGGCCAACACCAGGCCATCCTCCCGCAGGACCTCGTCCGGCCTATGCACCACCACCCCGGTAACACGCACACCCCTCACGCGGCCTTGCACCACCAACGTGAGATGCGATCCGTGCGATCCGCGACATGCGCGACACGTCCCAGCACCACACCTCGGCACTCCGGCAGCCATCCAATTCCACGACCATCGTCGACCCCTGGATCTTGTGTCCGCTCTACCGCGTCCCGATCTGCGGTTTTTTTTCTCTATCCGACCGTCGCTTGTCCCCTCTCCCGTTCCATCCCCCCCCTGCTTGGGACCTTAGTCCATCCAGCTTGAGGCCGCCCCTCCGAACAGCTTCTCAAGGCTGGCCGCCTCCCCGCTGTGGTGTACCATGTCGTAAAACGTGCCCCGGCGGCCATACAGCTCCCGCGGTGACCCGACCCTGATAACGGATAGACACGGGTTAGTACGTTGCGTTCGTCTCCGCCTGGTGGGGGGGGGGAGAGGCGCGAGGCAGTTGGGGTTGGAGCTGAACGGGGGGGAAGAAAACCGAAACTTACTCCATCACCTCCCCCTTCCCGAGCACCACCACCTTGTCGTAGTCAACAATGGTGCGCAGCCGGTGCGCAATCGTCACCAGTGTCCGGTTCCGGCCCCGGTCCGCCCACATCTCCCGCCGCAGCACCCGCTGGATCGCGCTGTCCGTCTCGTAGTCCATGCTGGCCGTGGCCTCGTCCAGGACCACCAAACGACTCTGACGCGCCAGGGCCCGGCACAGGGCCAGGACCTGGCGCTGGCCGTGCGAGAGGTTGGCGCCGCCGACCGCCACGTGCCCGTCGGGGACTGCGGCCGCCCAAGGAGTCCCCTCGGGGCCGTCTCCGACCTTGAGCTCGGCGGCGCACGAGGCGGCGGCGGCGGCCAGGGCCTCGGCGGGCACCGTCCCGGTCGGGTTTAGGTTGAAGCCGACGGTGCCGGCGAGCAGGACCGGCTCCTGCGGGATCAAGGTGACGGCCTCGCGCAGGCGCCGGCGCGGGACCGAGCCGATGTCGACGCCGTCGTAGAGCACCTGCCCCGCCGTGACGTGGGTGAACCGCAGCAGGGTCAGGGCCAGGGTGCTCTTGCCGGAGCCGGTGCGGCCGACAATGGCGACCCGCTCCCCCGGCTCGAATCGGAGGCTGACGTTCCGAAGCACGTCCGGGCCGTCGGGATCGTAGCGGACCGTGACGCCGCGCAGCTCGACCGCGCCCGAGTCGGGCCACGACGGAGGCGGATGCTGAAGATGCGCAAGCGGGGAGAGCTGCTGCAGCTGAGGTGAATACTCGTCCGGCTCCTCCTCCGGACGCAGGCTCGCGTGCTCCTCGACCCGATGGAGCTTCTGCATCTGGAGCTCGAGCATCGCGATCTGCACGACGACCTCGAGCACGGTGGCGGCGAGCCCACCGGCGCTGCTGAGGCCCAGCCCGATGCGCCCGACCGCGGCCGTGTCGCCTCGGGCGCGAGCGGAGGAAGCCGCGACCACGCCAGCGGCGCCTGCGGCCAGCACCACGAGAGCGGCCAGCGTTGCGACGCGGAACTGCAGCCACCGGTTCGCGATCCAGTTCGTGGCCAGGGCGGATGAGTACACGGACAGGGCGTCTGCGAGCGCGTCGGCGGTGGCGCGGGCGCCGTGGCCGTGGGCCCGAATCACCTCCAGCCCCGCCGCCGAGTCGGCAAAGATGGAGAACACCGGCGACAGGGCGGCGGCCTCGATCTGGCGCAGCGACGCCACGTTGCGGGCGTACGCCTCGGTGAGGAGCCCCGCCGGCACGCACAGGGCCAGGGCCGGGCCCGCGAGCGCCGGCAGAGCCCAGACGGCCGCCCCGAGCCGGAGCACCAGGATGCCCGACTCGCTCGCGACCGCGTTCACGACCGGGCGCATGTCCCAGTCGAGCCCGTAAATGTCGCGGGAGAACCGGTTGACGACCCGGCCGACCGGGACACGAGTCCACCAGGAGAGGGGCGCGGCCAAGACGGCCCGGAGCAGAGTGGCGTGCAGCCGGCCGGCAGCCCGCCAGCAGGCGGAATCGAGCAGGTAGTAGTACAGCATCCGCACCGCCGAGTCTGCGAGGGACACGAGAGCGTACACCGAGAGGTAGTACCCCACCCGGCCGAGTCGCTCTGCCTCAGGCCGGCCGACCCAGTGGGTCACCCAGATCGGTTGGGCGATCCAGAGGAGCAGGTCGGCGCCGAGGGCCGCAAATGTGGCTGCAGCGAGGGGCCCGCCCCAGTGGGAGATGTATCTGATGAGGGGGGCCAGGCGGCCGTCGCGGCGGGCCGTCTCGGCCGCGGCCGCGGCCTCGGTCTCGTCGCGGATCGCGGCGCGGGTGGACGAATAGTGGTCATAGTCGAGGAAGGGGCGGGACTCATCATCGTCGGCCGGGTCTGGCAACTCTCTGCCATCGTCGTGGTCGTGGCCGTGGTCGAGGTCGTGGTCGAGGTCGCTGTCGCCGCCGTGGTCGTGGCCGCTGCCGCTGTCATTGTCATAGTCATCATCACCATCACCACCACCATCATCATCGGTGGGCGGCGGCGTGATGACCGGCTTCCGCGGCGCAGCGTCCAGGTTGTGCTCGGTCGCGACCACACGACCCGCCTCGATTCGCACCGCCAGGTCCGCCTGGTCGCTCATCCACGGCACCTGGCTGACCAGCACGACGGTGCGGCCACGCAACAGCAGCGAGCCCTCCTCCCCTCCGCAAAAGCACCGCCTCCACACCGCGGCCGCAGTACGGGAGTCGAGCGCGGCGAACACATCGTCGAGCAACAGCAGCGGCGCGCGCGAGTACAGGGCCCGGGCCAGCGCCACCCGGGCGCGCTGCCCGCCCGACAGGCCGGAGCCGCCCTCGGCCACGGCGGTCAGGTCCCCGGCCGGCAAGGCCGCGAGGTCCGGCCCCAGGCAGCAGGCCCGCAGCACGGCCGCGTACCGGGCCTCCTCCATCGGGGAGAAGAACAAGATCCCGTCGCGGATCCGTCGTCGGGGCACCCACGGGGTCTGCGGCGCGAAGGCCACGTCGCGAGGCCGGCCGAGGTGGCCGCCATCGCCGAGCCGGCGTGTCTCGCCCAGGATCGACAGCAGGAGCGCCGTCTTTCCGCTGCCGCTGGGCCCGGTCACCACGTTGAGCCCGCCCTCGACAAAGTCAATCGAGATGTGATCGAGGCGGAAGCCGAGGCGGCCTCCCTTGACGCCGCCGTCGCCGCCGCCCAGTCGGAAGGACACGTCTCGTAGCCGCGGCGCGGTCCCCTCATCCTCCGAGTCCGGGCCAGGCCGCGGCACCGTCATCTCCGGGCCGAAATACTGGCTAAGTCGCTCGACGGCGACCCGGACCCCCATCAGCTGCATCGCCAGGTTCGGTACCTTGCCGTAGTACTGCCTTAGCCGCTTGACGAGGTAGATGGTGGTGTAGGCCCGGTCCGCGGTCAGGGCCCGGCCCATGACGAGCCCGTCCAGCGCAAACATCACCAGGACTGCGATGCACGGCAGGACGTCGCCCGAGACGGCCAGGGCCCGCCGCAGAGAAATCACCCTCCACCCGGCCCGCTGCTCGGTCGCGCGCTCGGCCGAGATCCGATCCATCACCATGCTCTCCCACCCAAAGTACTTCACGGGCCGGATGCAGGCGAAGAACTCGGTGATGGCCGAGATACGGCGGTCCTGCGCCGCGCGGACGGCGCCCTGGCGGCGCCGGATGCCCTGCGCCGTCATGGCGGCAATCGGCATCTGCAGCACCACGATGACGGCGCCCGGCACCGCGGCCCAGCCCATCAGATACACCAGCAGACCGGTGTGGAGGACGGTGCCCGGCAGGATGCCGACCAGGAGCTCGATCGTGGTTCTCAGCCGCCACAGATTGTCGACGTCGGTCGCCATCAGGTTGCAGAGACGTCCGGTCCGGGTCGTTGCTGCTGCCGCGGTCGTGGCCGCTGCTTCTCCTTCTGTTGCCTCCGCTGCTGCTGCCGCTTCGTTACCTAGCTCGTCGCAGTTCATGGCCCGGTCGTGCAGCGCCATGGTGAAGGCGGCCTTGACTCGGACTCCGAACCGCTGGCCCTGGAACATTGACGCGCCGAGCGCGGCCGAGTACCCGAGGTTAGCCGCAAACGTCAGCGCCAGCCAGGCCCACGGGTGCACCGTGGCCGCGGCCGGGTTGTCGAGGTCGCGCAGCAGTCCGTACAGCCCGACCGGGACCAGCGCGTCGAGGACGTAGGCGAGCGCGGCGCACGACCCGCTCGCCAGCAGCTGCCGCCTGCCGAAGTATGCCAGTGTCCACGGGAGGGACCCGGCCGCGCGGGCGTAGGCGGCCCGGAACGCGGCCAGCATCGCGGCCGGCTCGTCCTCGGCCGGCAGACGGGGCAAGTCCTCGACCGTGTGGACGCCGCCTCGGAGTCCGCGCCACATGAGCCCGTCAATCCACGAGTACGTCAGCCAGCGGGCCCACAGGCTGGCCCGCTCCTCCGGCGCGCCCTCGCGACTGCGGGGAGTGACCAGCCCGGCGAGGCAGGACAGAGCAAGCAGAAGGATGGCGACGACGACCGGGCTGCCGGCCGGCGAGCACGCCGCGGAGGCGGCGGCCTCGCCGGCCTGGATCTCGATACAAGGGAGAATGTGGGCGGTGACAAGTATGACGAGAGCGGCGCCAGCAACCAGGTTACGTTGCGTCCGGAAGAAGGTCTGCCACCGCGGCGGGCCGGTCAGGCGCAGGATCCCGAGCACGAATGCATACGCGACCGCGAGTGCGCCGGCCCGGCCCTCGCCGTCGGCTCCTCGCGTCCTCGCGGCCGCCGCTGCGAGCACAGCGGCGGCGGCGGCCCGGGTCGCCTGCGCGCATAGCTCGTACGGCAGGATCGGCGGCGCCGACTTGGCGCCGAGGCCCGGGCCGGGCCATCCTGCAGTCGCGGTCGCGTGCAGTAGCAAGGAGAGGCCAATCACAGCCAAGTACGGGACGCCTGAGGCGGCGACGGCAGCGATTTCGTCAACGGTCGGGAGGCCTGGCATGTTGGGCAGCATTCACAAGAAGACAGACACGGGACGGTTTCGATCAAAGACAAGAGAGAGAAAGAGAGAGAGATAGCAACACTCGATGGGGCTGCTGGCTAGCTCGACGACTCGACCCGTTTGTGTTGGTGGTGTCCGCTGACCGGGTCTCCGTACCGGGGAGCCGGCGGGTCCCGATCCGTCGATGCATGAGCTGAAGGAGGAGGGGTGGCGGGGACGTTGGCTAGCCTCCCCGAGGGTTTCGCGAGCCATTCTGGCAGGGATTCCTTCGTTCAACCTAGTTTTGGTCCGAGATTGCGCATCGGTCATATCTGCCAAGTCGGAGGCGTGGGGGGCCAACTGCGACTTTTATAAATCCGTGGCCCGCCGTTCTGGCCTGGTCGCCGCCGGTGATGGTATCTCCATCCCTGCCTAGGCCTGCACCATCCCGCGCGACTAGACTAGCCACGGTGGCCGCCAAGCTGCAGAGTGGTTGCGCCGCATACCACGGCGGCGCATCGGCATGGGCATGGTTGCAACCCAAAGCATGGTCCATGCCGGTACCGTTGGGAAATAAATTTTCATGGTGCCGCGGGAAATTCCACTCAGTGTCGGCTCCGGGAGGATCGGCCGGGTTCCTCGGCTTGCGCGCTCAAGACCGACGACCCCAATGTTTCCTCGGCTGACACTCGAGATCGACGGCCTCGGGGTTCGTACCACATAATGATCAGAGTATGGGGAGTTTCCTCTTGATTTATTGATTTTATCATGTCGCGTCCGATCAAGGTCCTTGGAGATTAGACGAGTCGGTAACGGGCCCGACTCGGCCTTTATGTAGATGGCAGTAGATCAATTGCCACCGACCCTCTCGGCTCGTACCAGCGCGGCGCTCGTGGTCTTGTGTCACTGGTATCCTTCTGTCTAACACCTTGCTACTAGGTGATTCCTTTTTTCAAGTGTCGTATCAGTTCCTCCATACAAGGAAGCGCTTGTACTTCTACGCATCTGCCCCAGCCCATACTCCCTCCCCACACCCCGACCCCTCCAGACCCGGCCTCACATGATGTATCTGCGGCCTCTGCTCCCAAACCTGCCGAACTCTCCAGACAGGTTTCTGCGGGTATATAACCACAAGTTTATTACAGCCACGAACGCCGCCAACAACGAGGTGACGATGGCAACCAACCAACCGATCCGGAATTTAGGCGCGTGTGCGTCGAGGAAGGTGAAACTCGTGATGACGTTACCGATCCCACTCAGGGACATGACCCCGCCAATCGAGACTGAAGACCGGCCCCGGGCGTTGTTTATCAGCCAGCTGACGTTGATCACCGGCACAGCCGTGATGGCCGCGTGGATCGCGGCCACCAGGATGATATGCGTGTTTGTAGGCTTGTTCCAGTCCGGATTCATGCCGAACAGGGCCGCTGCGAGAACGGCGCCGACCAAGAGGCAGACCACCAGAATCGCTCCGCGCGTTCGGGTCCGGTCCGAGAGCGAGCCGAGGACGAGAGTGAAGACAATGCCGGTGATGTAGATCGGAGACGCGATCGCCATGCTTATCTTCGGGCTGGTGGTGCGGCTCTGGCAGATCGCGGGGACAACGTACCGCATCCCAACGCTGATCGAGGACGACAGTATCGCAATGGCGAGGTGGCACCATATGGCGCCATCCAGCAGGACGTCCCACGGCTTGCCGTGTGCCGGTGGGCATTTTGTCAGCCCATCGTTGCCGCGCCCGCTCCTGAGTTCCTGCGTGACCCAGATGTCGCAGGCCGGGGCGCTGTTGTGGGCCATGTTCTGCAGATCGAGGAAGAGTTTGTCGTCCTCGCTCAACCAGTCGGTTCTCATCGAGGGCGCATTCGGCATGAGCCACCGGATAAAGATACTCGCAATAAAGGCGACGCCGCCGCCGAACATGAAGACATAGCACCAGCCTGAATATGCCATATGGCGCTCGATCTTGAGGAGCCCGGTCGCGACATATGTGCCGATCAAGGCGGCGACTGACGAAAATGCCGAGATCATGGCGAGCCGCCACGCAATCTTATTGCCGGGGTACCAGTTGCTGAGAATGAACCCGGTCGCGCCCATGAACATGGACCTGCTCAAGACAGGAAATCTTTAGCCCAGTTAATCCAGCAGACAGGCTCAGTCAATCTGCTTACTCGACCAGTACTAGCGCAGCGCGCAACACGAACAGCGACCAGAAGCTGTGGTTCAATACTCCGTGGAACAGCTCGATGATTGACCACAGGACAACCAGGCCCGCAATCAGGATTTTCCAGCGTTGGCACTTTTCGAACATCCTGACCGCAATAAACTCTGTGGGGGAGATGGCTTATAAGCGGGGGGAACGGAAGGGGGGGAAGGAGAAGGGGCTCACGGGGTGGGATGGACATGGCTGTAAACGCCAATGTCGCCCAGACGAACTGCATGCCCTCGAGATACAGGTCTGAAGGCATCCCGGCCGCCTTGGCAATTCCCATCTTGACCCGATCGAGGGTGACCAGGGCGACCAGGACCGCTAAGGGGAACACGATACGCCAGTCGAGCTTGTGGTTGAGGTGGTTCCGCCGCTCCTCGGGGAAGTCGCGGAAGAATTCTCTGGTCGGGAGGCTGGTATTTATGACCATAAGGCCATCAATCCAGCTCAATTCGGGCCCGCCACAATCGCGGGACGAGAGGGCGGGAGGGGCTGGCAGGTGGGAACGGGGGCCCGAAGCTTCCAACCATGATTCGCGGTCGGGTGGGAGGGGGGGAGCGGGAGTGGGAGGAATGCGGGGAGGGGGAGCGGGAGGTGGAGGTGGAGGAGGAGGAGGAGGGGGCCCGTGACGCCCAGGTCGGGTCGAGAGCCATGCCACGGTTCCTCACCCGAGCCGGGTCGAGAGCTGTGTCTCGACTGCTCGCCCGAGCTGAGTCGCGAGTTATGCCACGACGGCTCGTCTGAGCCGGATCCAGAGGAGGGGAGGGGGACAATCGCAGGGTCCGACCGAGACGGATACTCCCGCCGAATGGACGGGCCGGCTCCCAGGGAGACAAGTTCGTAATCGCGCGAACCCTCATCCCCGCGGCGGGGATGCTGCAGCCACGCCCAGACACCGGACTCATCCGAACGCGCCCTGATATGGCCAGATCTCTGATAGTAAGGCCCATCGGCCTGGTAAGTAACCGGCGGCTCCCAATCATCCGAGCCCTCCCTGCGATGACCCTGCCACCTCCCTGGCGGGGGGCCGGGCGTGTAAGGGGGCGGCGGCGGCCTGTTCATGTTGAGGTGCGATGAAAAGGAGAGTGTGTGTGTGTGTGTGTGTGCCGTAACAAGTCTACGTCTGTCCTCTGTTAGTAAAAGAGAGAATGTGGTTATGTTGGGGACCTGTGGGGGTCCGCGACGGGAAACAGTTACCAAGATCGTACTCGAGACTCGCCAGTGTGTAGTGATGAGGGAACGAGAACAAGTAGACCGGACCAGGACAGGTGCCGGCCTTATATACCGGCTTGGGGGGCGGGGTCATTGGAGAGCGCTTTGGGCCCAGGTCGGGGGTTGGGATGACACCTTTTGAGAATACGTAATGCATGGTAGGACTTGTGATGGTGGACAGTGCCAGAACCTCTCTTCTCCTACCATGCGCTTGCCCAGCCACATCTGACAGCTACCCTGTTGAACCCGTATCTACATGGTCATGACTGGGCCGCTCCGCCGTGGCGCCCGTGTCAACATGGCCAAGACGAGGCCACTCCGCGGTTGGCACGACGCTATTGCCGGGAGCCGAACTGTGGGTCAACTTCCAGGACTCTGCCGATGCATAATCTGCCGAGGACTCGCTCGGTCGGTCGGCGCCAGGGTGTGCGAGAGCAGTGGCCGTCTGGATTGTGCTTTTCTCCGTCTCGTCGAGCAAGAACAGGACCCGAGATGGAGGCCATGGCATCGGTCCAAGGCTCTCGGGTCTTGTTCTCGCCCGACTCGAACTGAGGCCGAGCCCACCCCTGCCCGCGAGGAATCGACATGGCGATCCAGTGCAGCTTAGCCGAATGCGGTATCAGGATCCAGTCGCAACCGGGTACGATTCATCCGTGGCCTGATGGCCGCCAGGTTGGCAGAATCCCCCATCATCATGTCCCATCAGCCCATCAGCGGGCCAGAGTCGAGGTGTGTGCAGGAAGGAGCGAGCACGGCCGGCCGTCTGTCGCAGAGCGATACGGCCGAGGGGGCTGTGTTGTGGATTCCGGTCTGGTGAACGAGGTTGGAAGAGAAGTCCTAGTGGGACAGAGGCCACGTTGCTGGTGGCGGGGGGGGAGGGGAGATGCTCCGCAGTTGGCGCCCGGGGGATTATCGGTTGGTCCGCTGGCCTCGTTTCTCTTGTTTCTCGTGGGCCCGAGGGATCGAGTTGGGGCGAGGCGACGTGGTCTGGAGGTCTATGTTCTCTCGGTTTGTCTGGGGTCAGGAAGCCGAGCTGTTGGGTATCCGCGTCCTGGGGCTTGGGGGCGAGGGAAGATGACACCCACCAGCATGCCGGGGCCGGCGCCGAGGGAAGGAGGGAGGAACCTGCCGGGCTTTTGTCTCAGCTCAGGAAACTAAGCTCTTGGGTATCGGAGTTCTTGGCCTTGACGGTGTTGGCGGCGAAGGAAAGAGGGCCTGCCGGGCTTGGCGACGAGGCAAGCTGTCGCCAACCAGCAGGCCCTTGTCGGCCTTGCGGGCGGGCTACCGGATCCGTTGAAAATGGGGGGGGGGAGGACAAGGCCCCTTCCGCGGGCGAGGTTGGGACAGCATCAAGTGGGTAAATAGGAGGGGATTGGTCCTGTTTGTCGGCAGGTGCTGCCCCACCAGTACTGCATTTGTCATGCAAAGAAAAGAAAAGAAAAGAAAAAAAAAATAAACGAAAAAAAATAAACGAAAAAAAATAAACGAAAAAAAATAAAAGAAAAACCAATGGCAAAAAACAAATCAAGGGCTGGACTTGTCATGCCATGACAAAGGGATGCACTCCGAGTATCATGAAGCCTGATGCGTCATTGGCACACAGGTTTCTCGGGGAGCGGGAGGGAACTCTCGCGCTTCTACTACTACATATAAATACCGCAATTATCAATGGCAGACCGGCATCATTAGCACTGAGTAGTAGTGGTGAAAGAGGTAGTAGTGGTTGTAGTAGCAGTAGCAGACCTTGGATAGTCGCATGGCCGGATGACCCTGATGGCCGCGTTTCAACAGCGCAAAGGACTCACCACCGGCCGCCTTGGCCTATTTATTGCCCTCCCGCCAGCCCATCCTCCTCACCCTTCTCGATCTCGTCACGTACAACCCGGCTGGGCCAGCTCCTGACATCAGACGATGCGACTTGCCATGTAGATACGCAAAGCTGGGCTGGGAGGAAGGAGGACACAATCAGCCGAGGCCGACCAAGAGGGCCCGAGGGAAAACAGGAACTTGTTTTTTTCATCCACCAGCTATACATTTCCAGGCTGTGGCCCTGCCACTACTGGCCTTCTTGTGGCCAGCCGCTTGCGGCTGGCCCCCCGTCCTGGTTCCCCTTTGGTGATGGGACCGTAGGGGTCCCTGGTCCCTGGTGGGTATAAAGGAAAGGTCACGTGCGATAAATCTCCTCATCGCTCTCTACTCAGAGCACAAAATACCTCTGATAAAGGTTCCGGATGGCAAGCAACTTGGACGTCCCCAGTGGGTATGATAAATCTATCATTACTGCTCTCTGCTTGGACCTATGAATAAAGGAAAGGTCACGTGCGATTAATCTCCTTATTGTTACTGGGCCCTCACAGCATGGGCTTTTCGACAAGTCCGATTGAAGTCTAACTTTGCTAGAGGAAGAGGAGAATGTGCCCGGTTCTCCTCTGTGCTGCGAGGTCGCTGTGGAGCTGAGTCGGCGCCTCGCCCCCTCCTGTATCATGTGACGAATGTCATGGTCAACCCATGACACCTGGTCCCTGATGGGTATAAAGCAAAGGTCACGTGCGATAAATCTCCTTCTCTCTCCTCAGAGCACAAGATACCTCTGATAAAGGTTCCGGATGGCAAGCAACTTGGACGTCCCCAGTGGGTATGATAAATCTGTCATTACTGCTCTCTGCTCGGACCTATGAATAAAAGAAAGGTCATGTGCGATCAATCTCCTTATCGCTCTCTAGAGCACAAAATACCTGATCAAGGTTCCTGACGGCAAGCAACTTGGACCTCCCCAGTAGGTACCATAAATCTCCTAGGATATCATTATCACTCCTCTGCTCGGGCCTATTGTTAAAATGATAGGATGTATGAGTACATAGGGGGAGGGCGGCAACTGGCTGTGCAAGGCTGCTACTGTATGCCTTTGCAGCTTGAGGACGGGTCCTAATCGAGCCGTTGACAGGATAAGTCCTGATGGAGGTGATAACAGGTAGGTTCTGATCGAGCCCGCGGACAGGTTCTGATTAAGCCGGGTAGTGCCCGCCCCCCTCCACTCTTAATCTGAGCTGGTCTAGTGGAGCCGCCTTCACAAAAACTGCAATCCGCTAAGGACAGGTCCTGACACAGCCGAACTCTGTAGGGAAAAAGAAAACTACATGGGTATATTATAAACACAGACGCCCGCTGATCTGCCACCGACCACCCTCTCCCTCCTGCCCCACCTCCCTCCTGCCTCCCTCTCCCTCCTGCCCCCACCTCCCTCCTGCCTCCCCTTCCTCCTGCCATCCCAACCGAACTGCCCCTGAGCCCCCTCGCTCCTCCGGCTCAGGCTCAGGTGAACCACAACGACTGCACCGTCACCTCGGTCGTCGAATCCCCCGGCCCCTCCATCCCCAGCACCCTCATCTCCCCCGGCACCATGTCGAACATGTTGTCCTCCACCACAAAATCCGGGTGGCTGGGCAGGATGCAGACGCCCTTGGCCGGCAGACGGGACATGATGGTCACCACCCACCATGTCGTCTGATGGCCTTCCGAGGCCATGTAGTATTCGATCCCGAGCTGGGGATCCCGCAGCGGCGCCCACTTGAGCGGTTCCGGCCAAGAGAACGACCGGGCGAGCGGAGTGGCCGACCCCGCCTTGGTCAGAGTCGCGACCGCGACCACCCTGGCGCTGTCTTTGTGCTTGCGCGGATCCCCCGAGATTTCCCACTCTTCGCTGTTGCCGATGTGGTATCTCTCCGAGACGCTGTAGCTCTCGGAGACGGCGTCGCTCTCCTGGTCGCCGTCGCTCCCTGCGCCGCCGCCGCTCCCCTGGCCGCCGCCGCTCCCCTGGCCGCCGTCGCTCTCCTGGCCGCCGTCGCTCACTGGGACGGTGTCGCCGTCTGGGCCGGTGTCGATCTCTGCGATTGTGGAGAGCTCGGCGAAGGTGGCTGCGCCGGTGAAGGGCACTGCGCGGCCGTTGTCGCCCTCTGGGCTGCCGTAGCTCGGCAGGCTGCCGTCGCTGCCCTGGCTGCCGTCGCTCTCTCGCTCGCTGCCGATCACATGCCCGGCCACATCGGTCGGCCACTCGACCCAGCGCACAAGCGTGCCATTGGCCGGGATGTACAGGCCCTGGCCGGTGCCGTCGTCGCTGTGGCAGTCGTTGCCGGCGTCGTCCTTGTCGCGCCGGGTGAACTCGCAACGGCCGCCCGGCTCGCCGGACTGGATGTCGAAGAACTCGACCGTCAGCCGGGCGCCCTCGATCGCTTCCGCGCTCAGGTTCGACACCCAGACCCTGTACAGCGTCATGTCCGGCTGGTTATCCTTGGGCGCCTTGACCGGGAACCGGCGCAGGCCCACCGTCACCGGGGCCATCTCGCGCTTGGCGGCGTAGTACGCCCCCTTGGGCCGGTTGTCGTAGTCGCACAGCGACCACGATGCCCCGGGCCAGACGTCGTTCATCTGCCACACCAGGGCCCCGCCGCAGGACCGGCCCCTGCCCCAGTTCCACCGGAATGCCCGGAACCCGGCTGCCACCGCCTCGGCCTGCAGGAGCTGCGACAGGTATACAAACGACTCCAGGTCGCCCCGGTTTGAATGGAGCCCCAGCCCGACGTTCTCGGCCATGTACCCGGCGAGCCGGCCGGGGCCGCCCGCCGCCTTGGTGTGGGCCTCCACCACACGCGACGAGATTCTCAGTTCGGCCTCCTCGTGGCCGGTCGGCACCCAGGTGTTGATCGTGTAGGTGGCAGGGTACGCGAGCATGCCAAACTCTGTCGCGAACCGGCCGCCGTACTGCTCGTAGTCCTGGTAGCGCGCCTGCCCGTGCCAGACCTGCCACGAGTGGAAGTCGCCCCGGTCCTCTGACACCACGGTAGCGGCGTCGCGGCCCGCGGGGCCCGGGCCCGGCCCGCCCCACGGGCTGCCCGGGTGGTAGTACGTGTGCGGGCTCATCTCCCGGCACACCTTGGGCATCATGTACTCGTAGAGGTAGCGCGCCGGGAACTCGGACCGGGCCAGGTCCAGCCAGCGGTGCGGGCCGCGCGGGTCGTCGCCGCCGCCGTCGTCGCCGCCGTCGTCGAGCGGATCCCACCGCAGCTTCTCGCTGATCGCGTACGAGTAGTCCTCGTTGTTCCCTGCCCACAGCACAATCGACGGGTGGTGGCGGAGCCGGCCGACGGCCTGTCGGATCTCCCGGTGGACCGACTTGCGCCACGGCGGGTACGCGGCCGGGTAGTTGCCGCACGCGAACATGAAGTCCTGCCAGACCATCAGGCCGAGCTCGTCGCACATGTCGTAGAACACGTCGTCCTCGTAGATGCCGCCGCCCCAGACCCGGAGCATGTTCTGGTTGGCATCGCAGGCCCGCTGAACCAGCGCCCGGTACTTGTCTGCCGTCACCCGGGGCAGGAAGTTGTCGGCTGGGATCCAGTTGCTGCCGCGGCAGAAGACCGGCACGCCATTGACGGTAATATAGAAGGTCTTGCTGGATGTGTCGGGTCCGCCGCTCGTGGTAGGTCTGCTGGATGTATCGGGTCCGCTCCCGGTGTTGGGTCTGCTGGATGTATCGGGTCCGCTCCCGGTGTTGGGTCTGCTGGATGTATCGGGTCCGCTCCCGGTGGTGGGTCTGCTGGATATATTGGGTCCGCTCCCGGTGGTGGGTCTGCTGGAGGTATCGGGTCCGCTCCCGGTGTTGGGCCTGCTGGATGTCTCAGGTCCGCTGGATGGGGTGGGTCTGCTGGATATATTGGGTCCACTCCCGGTGGTGGGTCTGCTGGAGGTATCGGGTCCGCTCCCAGTGTTGGGCGTGCTGGATGTCTCAGGTCCGCTGGATGGGGTGGGTTTGATGAAGATGCCAGGTCCGCTGGATGGGGTGGGTCTGCTGGATGTGTCGGGTCGGCTCCCGGTGTTGGGTTCGCTGCTGTTGCCGCCGCCGGCTCTCTCGCTGCAGGGCTCCTGCACCACTCTGATGGTCCGCAGCCCGACCCGCTTCTCGATCCCGTCGATCCAGCCGTGGCTCATCGTCGGGCCGTTGGATCGGAGGCTGGCCTGGACCGTGTAGAGCGGCTGGGCCCCGCTGCCGGCCGGGAACCAGAGCTGCGGGCTGTCGATCCGGAACGTGGCGCTGACCTCGGCACAGCTGAGCCCTCCGCGCTCAGGGTCGGCGAATGTGGCCGTGCCGACCGTGGCAGCTGGCTGGTTCTGGTCGACCGAGCTGTCGGGCAAGATCAGCGTGAATTCGACCAGGGCGCCTGGGTCGGCCACCTCCACCTCGACCGCAAACGAGATCCGCGCCGTTGCCGTGATGGTGGCCGGCTGCCCACCAGCGACGCCCGGCGGCGGCAGGTTGTAGAGGAATGACAGGTCCTCAAGCCGGGCGTGGTATATCTCTAGCCAGATCGGCTTCCACGGCCCGCAGGTGACCAGGCTCGGGCCCCAGTCCCACCCCCACTGGTACTGGGCCTTGCGGACCGCCAGCCGGCTCTTGTCGCCGTTCCAGCACCCCCATCGGTGCTGCGGGTGGCGCTCCATGATGTGGCGGCCGCGCTCCGCCGCGCTCTTGAACACCAGCTCGAGCTGGTTCGGGCTCCGGCGGCGGAGCTTGTCCTGGATCTGGACGCGATGCTCAAGAAACATGTTGTCAGTAGCGAGGATGGTCCTCTCGTTGAGGCCGATTGTGCAGATGGTGTCGAGGCCGGCAAACACAAGGTCGATCTGGGCGTCGGGGAACCGGTTCAGCACGTGGGTGAGCGCCGGAAGCTTGCAGCGGTAGGCCCACTTATCCTCGCCGACCCAGCCGATCCTGGCCTCATTCTCGCCCACATGCGGGTCTGGGATCCCGCCGCACTCGAGCAGGTCGAGGTGGATGCAGGTGGGCATTGTGGTCACCGACACCCAGTCGTCATATATCGGCCGGCCGGGGTCCCGGCGGCTCAAGCCAGCAGGCTCGGATTGGCGAAGCCGCCGGTACTCCCAGCCTTTGTCGAGCAGGATGCGCTCCACAGGCAAATCGGGGATGGTCATTTTGTACGATGGATGGTCAAGGGAAGAAAAAAGATGGATGGCCGAGGGAAGAAAAAAAAAATTAGGTAGTTTTTCCTGGCACAGTAGGGGTCCCTAGTGCTTCGCGTGGGGCATTAAGGTGGTGAGGTCGCGTGTGATAAATTTTCTAGCATGTCGTCATCGCTCTCTGCTCGGACCTCTTGATAAAGGAAAGGTCACGTGCGATAAACCTCCTAGGATGTTGTCATTGCTCTTTGCTGTTGGAGTGATGGGATGCACGAGTACATAGGGGGAGGGCAGCAGCTGGCTGTGCATAGCTGCCACTGTCTATTCTCTTTTCCTGACCCCCTCTTTCTATTGCTGTCAATTATCTTATGCTATCCCCATCCTTGTATTGCTATCTATACTCTTACCCTGTCCCCCTCTTTCTATTAATGCCCAACCTCTTATCCTGTAAGGTCTATCCTGGGGGGCTAATGGATCAGGGATAGCAGGGTAATAACTATGTATAGCGTAGTAGAGTTCTAGGGACTCTCAGAGACGGGACAATCTTATGATGGGTGTCTATATCTCAATTATGGCTCCCTGAAACTCTTCAGGTTATGAGTCCTTTGCTTTTCCGGACCTGGGCCTGTTGCCCAGGTCTACCCACCCCCAAGCAGCCAGCGGCGCCATCGAAGCCTCTTCCTGGAGCCCCCGACCGGCCAGCCCTGCTCACCGCCACTCCCGAGATCACAGCCTCGATCTCGCCCTTCCCCGTCATCCCTCCTCCCATCAGCCATCATGGGAGACCGGGACGTGCGGTACCTGCCGGCGTATTCGCCTGCCGCCCTTTTCCATCCTTGTGGGTGATGGAGATGCCGTCGCACAGGATGGCGTGCGTGTCCAGGAGCAACTGCTCCGTCACGGGCAGGCTGAGCGACATGACGTGGTGGATGATGTGCTGGGGCATCTTGGCGTGCTGCACGTTGCGGCCCCGGCAGTAAAGCGAAGTTCCGGTGTTCGCGACCGAGTAATGAGCGGAGGCGGCAATGCCGAGGACGGTCTGCTTCTTGAGGATCCCATACACCCGGCGCGGCAGCATGCTGACCGGATCTGGCTGCAGCCTCTCGGCCTCGCTGTCCACAAACTGGTGCACCCCGCACTCCCGGATCTGCATCCCCATCACCCGCAGGGCGCAATCGGCCCACGCCCCGGATCGGGTTTGACATCCTGGGCGCGCCCGAGCAAAAGTCCTCAGGGACCCGCCGCCGCGGGCCCCGAGCCCGACCCAAAAGTCTCCTCGGGAGCTATAGACGAGCCCGGATCGATCAAGCCGGCCAGCAAGGGGGTCACCCTGGCCATGTCCTGCACAGAACAGACGAACCTCACCGATGTCCCCAATGCCCTCATCAGGGAGCCTGTGCCGACCAACGCGCGAGAGTTGAGGCAGCGCGTGTGCGAGACGAGGCGCGAGGAATGACGAGCTTAGCCGTACACAGGCAGCAATCGCGGCTGTCTTGCGAGACCTCCGCTCGGCCCTAGCTCCCGCGCCGGCAGCTCCCGCGCCGGCAGCCCCAGCGCCAGGAGCCTCTGAGGCAGCAGCCCCCGCGCTGGCACCTCCCGTGCCGGAAGCCCCCGCGCCGTCGCCTCCCGCGCGGGCAGCCCCTACAGCACCCGCGTCGGAAGCTCTCGCGCCGGCAGCTCCCGCAGCCCCCGCGCCGGCAGCTCTCGCGCAGGCAGATCCCGGGCTAGCCCTGCGCATACCGACAACTCGGGCCCAGTAGCGAGAGGCCCAGCCGCAAGAGGCCCTGGCCGCGAGAGGGCCACCGCCTCCATACGCCGAGCCAGCTCGCCAGGCCCAGCAGCACGATCGCCGGGCCGACGCGGGTCCCCAGCCCAGCCGGCCAGCCTCGTAGGCTACACAAGTCCGCCGCGAGATAATGCACCAGGAGCCTACTCTGCTCCAGTTCTCGGTCTTGCAGATGTGGCGGTCGTACCTGCCCCGCCTGCCGGAGCCGCCGGCCCCGGAGCTGCCACCGCCCTGGCCACCGAGGCCGCTGAGGCTAGCCCAGGCAGGAGCGGCCCCGCTCCGCTCGCAGATCCCCGCATAGCCGTCTACGCTGGAAGCCGCAGCTACAGGGGCGAACGCGGCGATCTCGGCGAACACCTGCCGTATCTGTGGCAGGCAAGGCTACTGGGCTCGATCGTGCCCACAGCGCTATGCACTCGCAGCCCTCGAGGGCGAGGACGGGGACGGCGTCGAGGAGATCCCCCCGGGAGAGGTTACACGTGCCGTCTTGGGATATATGGAGGACGATGGCGACGATGTGCACCTTGCGTACCAAGGGGGCTGGGTAGGCCCTGCCGGCAGCGCTCGAAAGGCTGCTAGAAAACGAGGGGGCGCTCAACACTATGGAAATGAGTGGTTGTGTGGGAAAAGCGAGCTGGCGATGGCTTCGTTTCTGTGGGTCTGTGTGGCCAGTCCCCCGGACCCACACCTGACACGATCAGCTGAGTTAGCCATGTAGGGGTGGCCGGGGCCGCCTACAGTCACCCACCATAAGCTTGTCCCGTCTCTGAGCTTCCCTGAACTCTTCATATAGTAATGACTGAAGGCAGCACCAGGGGCAGCAGAGGTAATGACTGGGGGCAGGGGGTGCCAGGGCCGAGAGGGCAATCGCCTTCCCCCCGTAAATCAGGCAGTGCGTGGGTTAGAGTGGATCTCGACCAGGCCTACCACGCCAATGTCAGTATGGGCAAGCATGTGAAATCCTGGTAAGCACCGGGAATCGGGACAGGGCTGGTGTGGCCTGACCCGAGCCTGAGAGCGGTTGTGCGATCATGGATCTGGCCAGATAAACTAATCACCATGCTGGAGTTGTGGTGAGAGCCTGGGCCGGGGTCCCTCGACTCCAGGGCGCCTAGAAAGTATCGTGGCCAGTGGTAGAAAGCAAGCAATCGCGTGCTGCTGCAGGCAGAGACAAGATGACGAGACTTGACATGATCCAGATAGTCTAGCCAATATATGTCCAGCCTCTCAGAACGCTGCCCACCGACGTTACGCCGCGTCATGCTGAGACATGCTCCACGTACATACCTGTCCCTCGCCAGCTCTGCAGCCGCTCCAGTCTAAGCCCGTTATGGCCGTGCCGTCCTCAGCAGCAGTGACCCCGCCGCCGGGCCCCGCTGATGGAAAACACCTCCTCCCACCCCCGCAGGCCGCCCCAGTTATTATTGGGGTTGTTGTTGCTGTGCCCGGGCGCCCCGCGCCGTCGCCGTGCAGAGCCGGCCTCGTCCGGCGCAGCCGCCGTTGCCGCGGTCCTGCTACTGTCGCCCATGCTCCCCCCGTCGCTGCCGCCGGTCCAGGGCCCGGCCATGTCCCCGTACTGGATCCCGCTGTTGGGGTCGTCCGGGTCAATCTCGCCGAGCTCGATCTTGGTCAGGATCATGCGGGCGAGCCGGCCAAAGACCTCGTCGACGCCCTCGCCGCTGAGCGCGCTGGTCTCGGCCACGGCTGGGATGGCCGCCATGCTCGCCCACTGGATCGCCTCGACGGCGGCGACTTCGCGTCCCGGATATGGGGGCTCGCTGGCCGGCTCGCTGGCGGGCTCTGACGCAAAGCTGGCCACCGACTGCTGCAGCTGCAGCAGCTCGTGCTCGTGCTCCTCCGCCGTCAGCGGATGCTGCCGCTCTTCGGCCAGGTCGATCTTGTTGCCGACCAGGAGCAGACTGAGCCTGGGGCTGGCCAGGGCCCGCGCGTCGTTGAGGAATGGCTGCAGCGCCCGGAAGGACGCGTGGGAGCAGAGGTCGTACACCAGGATGGCGCCGGCCGCGCCGCGGTAGTATGACCGGGAGACGGAGCGGAACCGCTCGGTGCCAGCTGTGTCCCAGAGCTGTGCAGGGCGGGTCAGCCACGGGGAGTTTGGCCACATAGAGTCGGCCACAGGGATCGGCCACAGGGGCCGGCCACAGGGAATCGGCCACAGGCAGGGTTGGTGCTGTTGGTGCTCATGGCGCTGCTACTTACCTGCAGCTTGATCCGCTTCCGGCGCGGTCCGGTGCCGACCTTGACAATCTTGGTGGCGAATTCGACCCCAATCGTCTGGGACGAGAGCACTCGCCACTCATTCTTGATAAACCGGTGGAGGAGGCAGGATCTGGACGGTGTCAGTCAGCCTGATTCGGCCGGCTCTGGAGCTCTGCGGTTGTGCGGGTCTGCGGGTCTGCGGGTCTGCGGCTCTGTGCATCTCCACCACTCACTTTCCTGTCCCACTCGGCCCCAGCAGAATCACCTTGGCAAGGTAGTCGTACATGCTCCCCAACTCCTAGCCACGGGGATTCCCGTCCGGTCCTCGTCAGTATCGACGTCCCATGGCCGCAGGTCCCGATCACCCATGAGCCTGCCATACCTGATCGAGGCCTGTCATGTCGCTGTCCTCGCTGGCGCCAGAGGTGCCGCGCGGTCTTGTCATGGCAGACTTTCTGGCCGGCGGTCGTCCGGCCGTCAGATCGATCGGTGGCCAGGACATGAGGTGGACAATCTGCCAAGTGCAGAAACCGAGAAGCCAGGTAGAGAACAGAGAGAGTCGGAGGGTGACAGATCGATAGTGTAGGGGAGGGGCGACGTGATGAGGTGGTGGAAGTAGCAAGTAGCAATGAATCAGTCGAGCTGGGCATGTGTGATTGATTACATTGCTGCTGTTCACCGCGGCTGGCTTGGGGCTTATCTTTACAGAAGAGCCAGCAGGCTAGCAGCGCACTGGAATTGGGGGGTTGGTGGGGCTGCTGGGCTGCTGGCCTACAGGGCTGCTGGCCTACAGGGCTGCTGGCCTACAGGGCTGCTGGGCTGCTGACCAGCTACAGGGGCCTGCTGCATACGCAGCGCGGCTGCACTGCTAATGCAATGTATCGGCGGCAGCATCATTTTTTTAAATGTCGGCTCCGTCTTGGCTGGCCGGGCAAGCCCGCATGACGGCAATCATCACCCGGCCGGACTGACTGGCGGAATCAATGGGGAGGCGCAATCAAGAGATTAGCGATTCCGATAATGGCGAAATGATCCCCTACCTGTAGTTGTCTCGCTCGCTCCGAGGCCAGCCGACTCCTCACCCTTTGTCGTTTATCAAGGGCTGGCGTATTTTGGGAAAATACCACATCTTGCTTGTCTTTTGTCGGCTCCACCGCTTCTACTTCGCCAGCTCCAAGACCGACAGTCCCTCTACTCTCCCCGTTGAGGCGACGACCCGGCCCCTGCACCGGGTCCCCGGCCACCTCGGCGTCCCGCGCCTGCCGGCCGGCATCGCCGTCGCGCCGGCGGTGCCCCAGACCACCGCTGTTGCCGCGCCCGCCGATGGGCACTACTACATCAAGTACACCCCTTCCGGCTTTCCCGACAGCACACCCATCTCGGGACAGTAGATCGACTGCACGGAACTCGTCCCACCCGAGGCCCGGATGCGATCTTCACACTCGCAGAAGTATTTACCAGCATATCTCTACCGGGGTCGCACACTTACACAAGCTCGGCATCGTCCATAATGATCTGGCGCCCCGCAACATCATGTTGGACGAAGAGGGCCGGGCCGTGATCATCGATTATGGGTTCTCTGCCCCGATTTCCCTAACCGGCAAGGGGTCCGTCTCCGGAGAGGGACTTTATCTATGCCAGGATTGCGGATGACAACCCCAAGTGCGACTTGTGGATGCTAGCCCGGCTTTGCAAGTTCCTCGGACTTGGTATTGAACCGAGTGAGGAAAAGGGGAGGGTGAGGAAGGGATTGTGAGGGGGGTAGGGAGAGGGAGGAGAACGTGGAGGAAGAGGGAGAGGAGGGCAGCCATAATGGCGGCAGCTTTTTTATCGACTTTTTTGATTCATCACATGTCCATCCGTGCGTTCGCGTCGCTCATATCACTCATATCCCGGCTTCGATCCTGTCTCCTCTTCCAAGCCAAAGTATACATGTCCGGCTCTCATCCCCACTCTTTGACCCCGGCCGAGTGTCACTTCTTGGTGCCCATCTCCACCTGCAGATCTTCTCCCCGCAGGAACCGGGCCACGTTGTCGGCCTGGTCGCGGTACCAGCCCTCAAACACCTCCTTCTCGACGTATCCCACGTGCGGCGTCAGCACCACCTCCGCCCGCCCGTCGCGGCCCCACTGGGTCGTCCGCCACGGGCTGTCGGGCTGGAGCGGCTCCACGTCGAACACGTCGAGCCCGGCTCCGGCGATGCGGCCCTCCTCGAGCGCCCGGAGCAGCGCCGGCTCCGATACAAGCCCCGCCCGGGACGTGTTCACCAGGAACGCGCTCCGCCGCATCCGACCCAGCTCGTCGGCCCCGACCAGGCCCGCGGTCCGGCTGGAGAGCGCCATGTGGATCGAGACCACGTCCGCCCGGCCAAACAGGTCCGAGCGGCTAACCACCTCGAACACATGTGCTCGCGGGCCCTGGCCGTGGCCGGCCGCCGCTGCACCATCGTCATCATCGCCATCGCCACTGCGCCGCGGCGGCAGCAGCGGGTCGAGTCCGGCCAAGGTCGCCTGGGCGTCGGCCTTGTCCTGGGTCAGATTGTTGCTCCAGCAGATGACCCGCATCCCGAATCCGCAGTGCATCACCCGGGCTATCGCGGTGCCGATCCGACCGAGCCCGACCACGCCCAGCGTCCGGCCCGCCAGTCGGGTCGTCCAGCCCGACTGCCAGCCGCCCCCGCACCGGACCCTCCTGTCGTCGCGGGGGATGCCCCGGGCCAGGGCCAGGATCAGCCCGGCCGCGTGCTCGGTCGTGCTGTCCGGCAGCGGAACCGGTCCGCCGCCGGGGGATGCCGTCAGCCCAATCCTGATCCCGGTCCCGCCGACGCGGACCCCGTGTTCGGCACAGGCGGCCAGATCGATCGAGCCGTTGCGCTCGCCCGTGGTCAGGAGGAGCCGCAGCTTGGGAAGCCGGGCGATGAGGGCGGCCGGGAAAGGAGTTCGCTCGCGCATGGTACCTTGAGGGGCATTAGAATTGCGCCCGCGTGCGCTTAAACAGAAAAAAGAGACAGTGGACATGCAGATGACATCAAAGTCGGCCAGCCGTTGGACCAGCGAGTCCCTCTCAGCGTCGGTCGTTTCCGGGTGACTGTACGGCCTCAGAGTATCGCCAAAGACGGTGACACTCCAGCCGGGCCGGTCAAAAAAGTCCAGCGAGACATCATGGTAATCGTCGAGGACGGCGATGTTGGGTCTGGGGTTGATTGAGGGGTCTGACGACATTCTTTGGCAGCAGGCAGATGTCTGATGACGGATGGATTGAGTACGGAGATGATACTTTGATTCTGCTGATTCTGATAATTGATGGTCCCTTGGACGGAGATGCGGGAGGGAGGTGCGGGGGGGGGGGACTCGGTGGGGGGTAGATGCGGGGGTGAAGCCGTATGGGGTCACAGAATGACGCCAGCCAAGATGGCGAGTCGCCAGTTGGCAACCAGGTGGAATATGGAGAGGAAAAAAAAAAAAAAAAAAAAAAAAAAAGGGATCATCGGCGACTCGAACTGGTGGTCAACGCAGGCTTGGCTCTATCAATCAAGTGATAACTGTCCATCGTTGATTATCCATTCTGCAACCACCTCCCCGAAAGAAACCAGAGTCTGGAAAGTTTATGACCCCCCCCTTACTTTTTATTGGGTATGTAATCAAAGCCCTCCGCAAGGTTACCTGCGCCTTCCCCTTACATGTCCCCCCAAGTATAATTAATCTAATCTGTTACCAGAGTATCCTATATTTACGGTTCCCGTTTTTACTAATTGGAAATTAACTAGATTAGGTCCGTAGCCCTCGTTGCTCGATGCCACCTACCTGCGGATGGCAGCGGTCTGGAATGCCGCCTACGGATAGCAGCGGGGTCATGATCCGGAATGCCGCCCAGATGGCCGGCCAGCTGGGCGCAGCCAACGCCCGAGGCCTCGGCCATGAATTTTTCTTTCCCCTAAATAGCTTCGCCGCGCTCTCTGATGGGGTGGGTGGGGCGTCCGGGCTGATACCGGAATTGTCGAGCGAGGCGGAGGCCGTGGTCGCTCCAATCTCTGGCGGGGTCCCTGTTTTCATTCTGGATTGGCCATGGGCAGTCGCTCCAATCTCTGGCGGGGTCCCTGTTTTCATTCTGGATTGGCCATGGGCAGTCGCTCCCGCCTGCTCTGGCGGTGGTTAGAACGAGGGAGTGCATCATCATCATTGCCATCGTCATCATCATCATCGTCGCCATCATCATCATCATCGCCGTCGCCACCATCATGGGGCGCAACCAGTGTACTACCATGGGCCATGCGGCAGCCGGAACCAGCCGTCTGGCTCGTCTACTACAGTGCCTGCTGCTTCTCCTTCTCGCCATTGTCGTTGTCGGTTTCGGCACCCATGCCGATGGCCCATGGACGATGGGCCGCCTCCCCTTTGCCTCCCTCGCTCGTTTTGTGAGACCTCGACTTGAGTTGCAGCAGTCTTTGACAGAACTTCCCGGCCTTGTCGAGTTCATGTTGATACTGCTGCTGCTGCTTTCCTGGTCGGTCCAGTCCACGGACTCGGCGGATGGGCAATTGGTCGGTCAGTCAAAACCGGCATGTCCTTCGATAAATCACCCACCTCTCCGCATGTAGCTCCTCCATACTCCGGCTGCGCGAATCCGTCCCCCTTGATCGGCCAGCTTGTCTAGCCAGCTCACCTTGCCAGCTCATCTGGCCAACTCATCGGCACGCGGCCCAATTCCCAGCAGTATCCTGTGATCGGCTTGACCCCCCTCGTATCCGATCGACCGGATCTCTCGGCCAGGTCTTGCCGCGTGTGGCTATTAAACTATTACACTAGAACTAGTTTCGAATCAGCACCTCTCGAATGACATGCCCACGCCAGATGCCCACTATGTTTTCGCCCCCATCACCATCCCTCCCCCGTCTCCATCGCTACTTTGCCGGCCCCTTTTCCGACTCCTTTGTCGGCCCTGGTGCTGGCGCCGCCGGGCTCTGCCCTGGCCCTCCGTTGCTTGGGCTACTACCATCACCCCCTCCGTCTCCCGCGCCTCTGTATTGTACATGTCCCTGCACTTGTTCCCCCTGCGCTTGCCCCTGCGCTTGCCCCTGCCATTGTCCTTGCCCCTGCCACTGTCCTTGACCCAGTGGGTACTGCCCAGGCCACCCACGCGGGGGGCCATAGTAGTAGTGCGATCCCTTCCCCGGTCGTCCGTACGCGTATCGGTTGCCACCGTCGACGACTGATTCGACGATTTCGGTGGCCGTGTCGAGCCACGCCTTGGCGCGGCCGTTACCGAGCAACCTGCCAAGGGGAGTCTTGGCAATGGGGGTCTGCTGGCTCGAAAACGAAGCCGCATAGGAGCCTCCGCCGGCTTGAGGCCGCGGCGGTGGCGGATAGGGCCCGAAATGGCCGCCGCCGGGGGGAGAGGGCCGGGGCGGGAGCGCGGGAGGGCCGAACCCGTTCGGCTGTTGCTGCGGGAATTGAGCATGGTAGTAGACAGGATACGGGCTCGAAGGAGACCCCAGTGTCGAGCCAGTCGGGGAGTTGCCCCACGGGGGCGGCGACTGGCAGGGAGATGTCGCCGTCGCCGCCATGAAAGGGAGGCCGGGGGCGACGGGCCAGGGAGACCCGCCAATGGGTTGGCCTGGTATCTGCGGACCGGCCGAGGCGGGGCGCGGGTCCGGGAAGAAGTTGGCGTTGGAACTGAGATTGACAGCCGAGGCCGGCCCATCACTATAGGGGGTGTATGGTGGGGGAGGAGAGAGGCCGGGCGGGGGGGGTTGCGACGATGTTGACGAGGACGGCGCCAGGCCGGGAGGGGCCGCCGCCGCCTCGTCATCCTCCTCCTCGGGAGCTTTGGGGGGGGTTGGGGATGCAGTTGAATGAGCTATGGGGAGAGGAGGGGGTGGATCGGCTGGGCCAGGTGGGTACGTGGAATGCCTACTTGCCGAGGCCTTGTGAGTAAGAGGCGGGAGGCCGGGAATGGTGCCGGGAAATTGGAACGGGAACTCGGGGGAGCTTGGCGGCGGCGCCGATGTGACGGCAGAGCCGACATTGCTACCGGGGGACTGCCGTGGTGGGGAGGCCTCGTCCGACGGGTGGGGCCGGTCTGGCTGCTGCTGGCCGGGTTGGGTAACCGGTCTATCGGCAGTCGACTCGAGATGGGCTTCCTCGAGGGGGGCAGCCGTCGTCGTCGGATGAGCGGTCCCCGGTCGGGAAATGCAGAGACCGTACGACGGCGCAGCAGGATCTATCGCCGTCGGTTCGGCAGGAGGGCGGCAAGTTTCGAGAGAGGAGGGAGCAACAGCGCCGTGGACCGACCCTGCCGACGCCGGGTGCGAAGAGGCAGAGTCAGGGTGGAGGACGCTGAGCGGGGCCGGTATGGCCGAGGGGTCCCAGCCGTCAATCCGCGCGGGTGGCACTCTCCCTGGGGCCAGTCGGAAGGGAAGAGACGAGGCCTTGGCCGTACCCTGACATTGTGGCTGAGGCCGGGGAGCGTGAGGATCACAGGAGGGTGTGATGAGGTCGGGGGAAAGCTCGGTGCCGGGGCCGGATACTGGGACGAGATTGGGGTCGGCACCGCCGCCGCCGACCCCGGAGACTGAAGAGGTACGACGCCCGGTCGAGGACGAGACGCTGAGGGAGGCGGGGCGCAGCACGTCGGGGACATCCGGATCTTTCTCGCCAGTCTGTCCAGAGCATGGCCTCTGCTGCTGCTGCTGCTGCTTCATCTGCTCCGGCTGGGGGTCTTGGTCCGATTGAAGCCCAGGACAAGAGGCATCTTGGCCATCAAGCTCCGCCAAGAACGTCGCGACCGATTCGGCCGGCAGCTCCGCGATTTCCACGGGCTGCGGTGTCTCGGACGGCGAAAGAGGAAACGGCGGGTGCGGCGGCGGCGGCGACGGCGTATACGCAACAAAGGTTCCCGACGGGCGGGGCCGAAGGGCTGGCGGGAATGGCGGCGGCAGTGCCACAGGACCAGCAGCGGACGGGGGGAAATGTGCGGGAAACGGGCTCACGGGCGTGGTCGATGTCGGGGCGCCCTGGTATGGCTGGAACATTGGCGGGGCGCGCCGTGCGGGATACTGCTGCTGGTACTGGTGCCGATGTTGATGATGATACGGCTGGTGCTGCTGGTAAGGCTGGTGCTGCTGCTGGTAAGGCTGGTGCTGCTGCTGATAGGGATGGTAGGGCCTGGTTTGGGGTTGGGTGCCCGGGAGATGGTATGGGACAGGAGAGAGAGGTGGCGGCTGGAAGGGGATTTGTGGTTGGTACGGGAGTTGATAAGGGTATGGCTGCTGGCCCGGCCGGGGGTCGCCATCTCGATAGGGCGCGTATTGGGGGGGAGCAGACAGGTTATGGGACGAGCAAGAGAGGGCAGGGGACACAGGAGCAAAAGAGGAGGACGGGGGTGGATATGGTGGTAGAGAGGGAGACGGGACGGGGGACGGGGAGGGGGAGGAAGTATAGCGGGGGTTGGGGTTGCCAGCCATGCCGGACGGGCGCTCTCGGGTCGGGTGACTGATGAGAGTGGCCGGGATACGTGCCAGATCTAAGAAGCCGAGGGACGAAGCCGAGGGACGAAGCCGAGGGACGAAGCCGAGGGACGAAGCCGAAGAACGTAGCTGGGGGGCGAAGCTGAGAGCCGTAGTCAAGAGACGCGGTCGAGGGAGACGCGGCCGAGGATCGCAGCAGGAGGCACGAGTCGAGTGTCGGGATGCGACCGACGGATGACGCTGAGGGACGCAGCCGGGAGACGAAGCCGAGGGGCGTGGTAGATGGCGAGAGGGATAGGGTCGGGGGATATAGGACGTGGCCGGGGCATGCAGCTGGAGGACGCAGCCGGGGGACGAGGACGCAGCCGGGGAACAAACTCGAGGGCTGCGGCTGAGAGACGCAGTGAGAGAGGGAGAGCCGAGTCTCGGCTCTCTCCGAGGGACGGAGCCGGGGCACCAAGCTGGGGAGCGCAACAGAAAGAGGACGGAGCCGGGAGGCGCGGGACGCTGCCCAGGGACGCTGCCCAGGGGCGCTGCCAAGGGACGAAGCCGGAGAACGCAGCCGGGGGGACGAATTCGAGGGCTGCGGCCGAGGGTCGCGGTAGCGGGACGGATGGGGCCGAGAGACCCGGGACACTGTCGAGGGACGAACCCGAGGGACGCCGACGAAGGATGTAGCCAACCTGGGTTGATAGAAAGACCAGGCCGTGGCCAAAGGGGCGTCCCAGATCACAGGACGCGGTGGCGGCCAAGTGCGCGACCGTGAATGGGGGGGGGAGAAGGGGGCGGCTCATTTCTGGCTGGCGTGGTGGGTGCTCAGCTGAGCTGAGCGGGGGCCAGGGGCAGAGGCTTAGTCATTACCCAGGACAGCGCGCCCGTCGCAAGATCCGGGCGCGTGTGCCGACTGCGCGACCTGGCTGGGGGTGGATGATTCAGAGCTGGCTGGGCTGCTATATAGTGCAAGGGTTCTCGGGTGGGAAAGTGCGGAATTAGCAATGGCCAGACGGACCGCCGCCAGGTTCTCCTCGGCCGAGTCGAGTATGCGGCTGCTACCACGTCCGAGCTGCAGCAGACCGACGAACACCGTCTGGTGTTCGAGACGGGATAGCAGCTAATGCAGCAGGCCGACGGATACCAAATGGCCACCCGCAGTACGTCTGAGACGGCATGGCAGCTCATGCATCAAGCCGATAGCGATTGAATGAATTGTGGAATGGCCCGCAGCGTCTCCTCTTTTCTAATCACCCCCGCGGGTATCTGGTTGCCGACCGAAAGAAGAATTTCTCCACCAGATCCCAGCAATGGCCCCCATCAAAGCCAACCGAGGACGTGGCCGGCGGCGGCGCGCCCCGCAGCAGCAGCAGCGAGAGGGGCTGGAACCAATTGCCCAAGCCCAGCACCCGGCCTTGGGAACAAAAAACTGGGCCAAAAAAACATTGAATTCCATGTGAATGGTTGTGAGGGGGGTCCTGGCGTGCCCACTGGGAATCCGTCCTTGCGGAGCGCCGCTCCGCCATGTACCACTTTCCGAGTCTTTCCATCTCTATTGATACACGTGACGAACCCGAGATGCGGAGCAGCGCAGAGCCGCCATCTTGGCCCCCGCCATCATGAGGTGCGGGACCGTGGTGTGGCCAGTCGAGAACTGTGAACGCAACCCGTCGGCATGGAGGGATTGAGGAGCGGCGTCTCAACATTAGAGAGGAACAGGAATACGATGCCCCCAAATTGTAAGCAAGCACGCGGACCGGGAAACTCGCAAACCCCACCCACCGTGATGCGATCGAGACATGAGGCAGAATATGGAGGCAGAATATGAGATGGGTCAAGGCAGGTGGCCCCCACCAGCGCAGGTCCCACGGTCGGACTGCCAGCTGGGCGCAGCTGGTGCCCAAAGCCGTCGAGGCCAAGGGCTTGTTACTTGCGATATTCCCTCACCATCCTTTCCTTTTTTTCCTTTCCTCAAGTGGCCGCCAGGGAAGCACACAGGGCTGGGCAGGCAGGGTAGGCCTGATCAGACCAGGCCAGGCCAGGGCGGGCCGGGGAGGAACGGGCCGGGCCGGGGCACCACCCATTTTTCACTTGCCGAGTCCCCACCATGCCATGGGATTCGCCCGCAGACCAGGGCAGGGGCAGGACATGGCAGCATGGGATTCGGTCATCTAGCCGTTATAAACAGAGCCTCCACCATGCAATGCGACTCGGACCGTGCGGCCGCCAAGACACAACTCCCCTTGACCTTGAGGCCGATGCAGCGAGCCGGCCAGTATCCGCAGCCTGCCGAGGTCCTGCGATGCAACGGCATTGTCTCGCCTGAACCTTGACCAAAGCGGCGCCCAAGCCTACCGAGTCCCTGCCATGCGATGCGATGCGCTGCGACTCCCATCCCCCCCCAGCCGTCCGAATCCGCCGAGTGGCTGCCAAACAAGCAGGCTGCCGCCGATTCCCCATTGGCGCGAATCCCCAACCATCCCAACCATGGCCAGATCGAGATGCCGCTGCCAAACCGAGCAGAGGGCCAACTTGATCAGACACCATTTGCTGATCTGCACCATAATAACATTGCGCATCTACTTCATCTACATCGCGACCACGATATCGAACCTTAAAAAAAAAAAAAAAAATTCATCATCGACCCGAGCCTCATGCCGACAGCACCACACCACACACCCAGGCCAGGACGCCTCCATCACAATCTCCATCCCGGCCACCTCCACAACTCCATCACCTTCCCCTCAACAACCCCACAACTCCACCGCTTCCCCCTCCTACCCAGTCCAGGTCCAGTCCAGTCTTGAGACCCCGTCCTCTTGAGAATTTCCGGATATCCGCGCCGATTCCACCCCAAATGAATGACCTCGCGCATGCGACCGGCAAAGTACCCACCATGGCCACGACACCACATACCATATGGCTGAAGCCAACCCCCATCAGACATGGTCGACCAGCCGACCCCCCCCCCACTGTTCCACCAGGGACAACCACTCATTCTCTCTCTCTCGCTCTCTCTTGCCCTCCAACCAGCATCATCACTCATAAGTGGCCATCGTCAAGCCTGGCTGCTCCCTTTGACTGACGACAGGACAAGGCAGCCGAGACCGAGGGAATACTCATCCTCCTCGATCGACAACGATCGAATAAAGAGCAGCCAGCCCGGCCACATTCGACATGTCGGTATGGATGCCGAGTGTCCATGATCGAGCCGGCGCCACTATTCCTCTTCCTCGCTGGGTCCCCGCCTCTGACGCTCCCGGTCCAGCCAGCGGCGCTTGCCAATGCGGGTTTCGTAGTGCGGCCCGGCGGTGCGAAAGTCCATCGGGATCCCTTCCATCGCGTGACGGATCTTGTTGCGGTAGCAGTCGACTGCGCCGAGTCCGGGTCAGCGAAAAGAGGAAAATACGGCCCACACACAGCATCGAGCTGAGACGGACTCGGAATCGATCACTCACGCGCTCTCTGCAGGAATATGTTGCGGCCGGCAAACACGCGGCTCTGCAGCCAGGCCAGGCGGTATCCGAGGTCGTTGAGGAACACCTCCTTGCGGCGCATCCCGGTGCGCATCCGCGGGACCGCCAGCTCGATCTCGGGGCCGTCGTCCTCAGACGGCACCTTGACCATGACAACATCCTGGGAACGGTCGCGGGCTCTGGTGCTGCTGCTGCCGCCGCCTCCGCCGTTGGTGATGATGCCGGTCATCGGGCTGATGGCCATGTCGGCAACGCCGGTGATGCTGCGCAGGCGGGTGTCGATGTTGGGGTCGTAGTCGGGGTCGGTCGCGTCTCCGTCGGCGACGACTTGATGCACAGAGCCGTCCGCATCATCGGCACGGTCGCGGCCGACGAAGAACCGGGATCCGGTCGGGCTCGGGGGCCGGCTCTGCATCTCGCGGGGGAAATAGGACCGCGGATAGACGCTGGAGCCTTTGCGGAAGCTGTCCGGAATCTCGCGCGTGTTGACGGTCTCGAGGGTGACGCGCACCCGCAGCCGGTTGCCGCGCACGTTGTCCTCGACTAGGATAAACTTGCGCCGCTTTCCGGCCGGCATGTCCGGGAAGAGGCCGGCGGGGATGTCGTCGCGATCCTCGTCCCGGACCCGGGACGAAGGAGGGTAAAACGCATGGTACTCGCCGGGCGGGAACACGGCGGAGCGGGGCTCATCGGGGATATGATGATGGTGGTGGAGAGACTCGTAGTCGCTGTCTGTCGGACAAGTACAAGTCAGCCCGAATCCAGCCATAAAAAAGAGCCGAGCAACCAACGTGCGGGCCAGACTCGGCCTAAAGAGAGACAGGGGCCGAGCGCAACTGGCGCGGCGGCAGGAGGCCCGACTCGGCCGAAACGGGGCTCGGACCTGGCGCGACCGACAGACTGACTCGGGCGACAGGCCTAGCGCGATGGGCAGTGACTCGGGCAAAAGGGCTGGCGCGACCGAGAGACTGACTCGGGCAAAGATGGGGCGCCGCGCTTGCCTGACTTGGCCATAAAGGGGGGATGACTGACTCCAGATAAGGGAGGATAAAAAGGGGGCCCAGCATGACTGACTGGGGTTGGGGAAAAGGGTTGATCATGACAGGGGTCGGTTGGCTGGTTGAAACTTGGGACGCGGCGTGGGAGGAGAGGAAGCGAATGTAACGCCAGATCAGCCAGGTGCAGTGTATTCCGACCAGGGCCGCCTGCCCGCCTGCCTGCGAGGGAGGGGGCAAATTCCAAGAACAATTAAACTATGCAGAGCAGCGATCCGACCGAGACATGACAATCTTCTGACGGCGGGCCAGGTCCTCTTTTCCCCGTCGTGATGAACGTATCAGCCTCAATCCGCCAGGAGATGGGTGACGCGCCGTGATGGCCAAATGTCCTCCCCCGCTCCCCCGCCCCCCTGTGCGGCACGCGCGACCTGGTAGCCAAAAACTCTGTTCGCGCCGCCGTTGCCGACCCAGCCTGGCGAAAGCCAAGGCGACTAATACACGGGCGCGGTGCGCAGCATGTGGTAACGTACAGGCATTTTTTTTCTTGCGGGTTCCGGTCCTGGTTCGTCCCGGCCGCGCCGTCTCTTGCATCCCAGCCGCGGTCACATGATGGGGGATGACATTTAGGGGGATTAGGTGGCAGTAACGGAAAAAACAAGGAAGAAAACGGAAGGGCACGCCAGACCAATGGAAACGCTCGTCGCATCATCCGAGAAGAGGGAGCAGGCCCGCGTAGTGGTGGTGGACGAGCTGGCCGACGACATGGCAGGTCGGCCGCGGTCGCGCTCCGGGCAGTGCAAGGTGCGATGGGCGAAAGAAACCAGGCCTGCGTGCCGGTGACACTGCGACGAGTCGCACAGGGGGAAAAAAATGCAGAGCAGAACAAGCAGGCCGCAATCGAAAGCAGATTGGGGCCACGGGGGAGAAACAATTGATGCAGAGGTATCTCGATATAACACAAAATCCCGCCAATGGTCTGCGTAGTCTGTGGTTCGCCGCACGTTGGGGGACGGGGAGGTGTAGATGATGCCAAGGTGCGATCGCGTGTGCGTGTGCGCATGGCCTCCCGAGGGAAGGAGGGGGGGGAGGCGCAGTTTAAATGGAAGCAGAAAAAAAGAAATGATCAAGGAAATCGGACACGAGAGGGGGACGGGAAAAGCTGGGGCCAACCAAGCGCAAAAAGCCGACACACTAGTGTACCCCTCTCGGATCCTCCGGCCACTCGTCTCCCCGCCTCAGAGCTGCTGTTGGAACATACCAATGTCTTCGCCGTGCACGACCGGTCCGGTCCCGCCGTTGGCGTCCTGGTGGCCGTGGTGGTGGTGGTGCTGCTGCTGGTGCTGATGATGATGCATTGGCTGGCCCATGACGCCGAGCCCGGCCGACCCCGCCGCAGGGTTGGCAGCGCCGGCGCCAGACGCGCCAGCGGCCGAAGGCCCTGCTGGCGCTGCTGCACCTCCTCCTCCCGCTGCCGAGGGGGGTCCCATGGGCGCCACCGCGGCGGCCGCCCCGCCCGCCGCGACTACCCCCGGTATCCCTGCCGTCGGCGAGGGCCCCCCACCACCCGGGAGGGGGGACTGTGATGACTGATGGTGGTGATGACTGGCGGTGCCCGGCGGCGTGGCCGGCTTGCGCACCGCCGGCCCGCCCATCTTGGCCATCCGCCGCACGCGCCGGCTGCGCAGCTTGGGGTCCTGGTTGCTGTTGCGCCAGCTGTCGACCGCGCGCTGGATCAGGCCGCGCTTGCCGCGCAGGGTCGGGTTGAGCTCGGCGAGGGCCCAGCCGACCGAGTTGCACTCGGTCTCGTACGCGAGCCGGTTCCCCCGGTACTGGTCCTTGGCGCAGCAGGCCCGCGGGTAGACGCAGTTCTCCTGCTTGAACTCGGCCGCCAGGCCGTCCGTGTTGACCGACTCGACGTCGCACCGGATCGTGTACTCCATCTTGACCCGGTCGCGCGAGTACTCAAACGCGATCCACTGCACGCCGTTGGCGTCCTGCCGGACCACGAGCGGCGTGGTGGCCGGGATCGGGCCGGGCGCCGCCGTCGGGTTGACGGTGGGGCCGTTGCTGCTGCTGTTGCTAGGGCCGTTGTTGGTTGCCGAGACCGGCGCGGGCGGGGGCACCGGCGTCGCGATGGCCGCAGGGCCGGGCCCCCCGT
>JAOYNC020081959.1:0-51505 GCA_025802115.2 Bertia moriformis
GACCGATAATTTTCGACAGCACCTGAAGCGAGTGCACGGCATCATCCAGGCGGCCGAGCGCGACATGAAGCCTTGTCGCATCAGGTAGTTTGCCCGTCGGCAGTCTCGCCCCTTCCTTGGCTGTGGCCATTTCTAACAGTCTACTCGTTTCCAGCCATGCAACGGGTATTCCGCCGCTCGCGCAGCAGACGCAGACTCAGACGCAGCAGCAGCTATCAGATTCGTCGCTTCTGCCGTCAGAACTGCCGCAACAGCAGCACCAGCACCTTCGGCACCCCCACCAGCACGAACACAACCAGCACCAGCAGCACCAGGACCAGCAGCATCAGGCGGCTGTGTTTGCCACCCCACGCCCCTCAACGCCGCTATATCATGCATGGGAAATGGACAATAACATCTGGCCCACGCTCGGCCCACTGGAAATCCCACACGGGCCCGGGCCCGAGTGCGACTATCTGCACGACCCCGACGCCCTGCTCGACCCAGCACTCTCCTCGAGTGTGGCACAGAATCTGGCCGTCCTCCCGGGGATGGGCACCTCGGCAGCATCGCTCCAGATCGGTCATCAAGGGCAACAGCAGCAGCAGCAGCAGCAGCACTTTGAAGGCGACCGCGATGTTGCGACTGGAGGGGAAAGGCTGGTCACAAATGACCAGCCCGTGCACGATCTGTCCCAGAAGAAGACTCTCTCGCAGGCGGAACTGCGGGACTTGTCCGGTGGCGGGATTAGGGGCTCTATCGGCCTGCATGGCCCGCCCCCGACCGATACTGCCCCGGCCGGGTTTTCCCAAACTCACTTTTGGAACGACCACCACAACACCGAGTGGGACATGCCGCAAGCAGAACAAGATGCTGACGCAGTGACAACTACTCTGTTGGGCGACTCGGAAGACGATGAGCCAGTGGACGGAGAACGTGGTCAGCGTATGGGTATGCTATCAGCAGTCCGCTCAGTCACTGATGACGATGACGATGAGTATGACGACAACGACGATGACGATGACGACGACGACGATGATGATCATGATGATGACAATGATGACGACGACGCTGACGCCGACGGCGAGCCCGACGCCGACGCCGACGCTGATGCCGATGCCGATGCCGCTGATGGTGATAAAGAGGATGGCGACCAGGCCGGAGGGCGGGGTCCGGTTCAGGTCCCGACTCCTTCCCCGGATTTCACCTGGAGCCGCACGGCCGACGAGGCCAGGCTCTTCAGCTTTCTCCAGGGTGTCCCGCGGTCACTACTCAGAAAGTTTCTCAGCCAGCACCCGGAAGGACTCAACGAAACGCATCCATGTCCCTACTGCAACAAGACTTTCTCCCGCCAGTGCGAGGCCACGTAAGGAAACCCCTTCGTCCGCAATATCCAAACTCCGTCATCTCGTTTGGCGCCTTTGCGGCCTCGCGCCGGGGGCTTTTTTAAACCTTTGTATCATCCTATCCGACTCCCCAGCTTTCTGACCGGCCTGTTGTCTGTCCAGTAAACACCTGAAACGGCACGAAAAGCCGTACGGCTGCACATTCCTGCCTTGCCCCAAGAAGTTCGGCAGCAAGAACGATTGGAAGCGGCACGAGAATTCCCAGCACTTTCTTGTCGAGGTCTGGAAATGCGATGAGTGGCTGGCCGAGACGTCGGAGCTGTGCACCGCGGTTTTCCCGCACCGCTCCGAATTCCATAGCCATATCGAGACCGCGCACGGCATCTGCGATGAGAAGGTGATCAACCATAAGCTGAGCCGGTGCCGCATCGGCCGCAGTGGGGACAGGGAGTTCTGGTGCGGGTTCTGCTGCCAGGTGGTGGAGACCACAGATGACGAGACCAAGTTCAACGAGCGGTTCGACCACATCGACGACCATTTTTGTGGTCGTAACAACCATGCGCGTCAGGGTATTGAGGAGTGGAAGCCGGCGGGGGGCGGGGCCAAAGATGAGGAGACAAGGAGGAGGGCCGCCGAGGCCGCCGAGGCCGGCCTCCGTCGGGTTCATGGAGCCGGCCCGCTCCCGCCGCAGCCGGTAATATCATCGGCGATGGAGAGGCCCTTGAGGAAGAAGAGGGCCCTGGAGGGACGGGGGGGCGAGGAAAGGGGAGCCAAGAAGCCAAAGCGGGAGCCGCCGCAGGGGGCGGGCAGGCCAGCAGCAGGCTCTGCGATGTGATGGGCTCTTCCCGCATGGCATCTGATGTGATCTTCCGACTGGAACCTCCATTTTTTCTTTTTTTTTCTCTCTTTTTTTCATATTTCGCTGTCGACGCGGAGATAAGCAGCTGGACTGTGTTTACTTGACTGCTGTGACTATACACTCGTAGCGAGCAGGATCAACCACTGAATCTATAGTTTGGCATGGTCTAGAGCCATCAGCCTTTCTCATATAAATATCATCTTATCTGCCTTCCTGGACATGATATTCAACAAGGATAGCAGACACTGGACCGGCAGGGGTTCGATGCCGCGAGCTCGTCAGTGTCGGCCACAACGGCTCTGCTCCCGCAGCTATTGTGGTGGTTCTGATTGGAGGCCTGTCATGACGCAAGCCGATTGTGGGGACCGGCGGACTCTGCAGTCTGGGGACTCTGACATGTCTGCCATGTGATTTTATGTTCTCGGGTCCTACGCGTCGTCTCCTGATGCTGGTCTTGGAGGGACGAGTCCCGGTTGCACAGCCCAGTCTCTTGATCTCGTGAACGAGCTGGACGAGGTCGTTGGTCCAGCGTGCTTTATTTTCGCTGCTCGGGGGGGCCAGCTTGACGGTTGGCCCTGGCTCATGTCCTCAGCTCTGGGAGACCAGCAGCCTCCTCTACACTGACAGTCTCCTCCCTACACCCGGTCGCCTCTACACTACCGGTGGCCCCCTCTTCGCTGGCAGCCTGCTATAGACCGGCATCCGGCTCGACGTCACCAGCAGCCTCTCTCTTCCACGCCCGACCGCCTCCCCACCACCCGCAGCCTCCTCCGCACCCACACCCGCCCCTACACCACCCGTAACCTCCTCCCGTCCAGGGGCTCTACTATCTCGCTTGCTGTCCAGACTGTGTGCCATGCACATGTGCATATAATGACTTTTTGCGTTCCCGTCCGGATACTGGTGGCAATCAGCCGAGCCGAGCTCGGCACGAATTCATCCTTGTTACTGCTCCAGCCCGTGGACAGCCCCGTATTCCCTCTCCTGGCCCGAAGAGTGTCTGCACCGCTCCCCTCTCTGCTGTCCGGATACTGTGACGAGCACATGTGTTCATAGCAACCTGGCATGCCTGGCCACATACCAATCGCCATCAGCCTGGCCAATCTCAGCACGGATCCACTCGTGTTCCCGCTCCAGCCCGCAGGCTCTCATTATCCTTCATCACCCTCCAAGCAAGATGTATGCGTATGCCGCTGCCCTCCTTGCTGTCCGGATATTGTGGCTTCGCATGCCCAGCCGCATACCAGTGGCCACCAGCCCAGTCGAGCTCGCATCGGATCGATCCGTGTCCTTAATCGAGCCGCCAAGTCCCCATGCCCGGTAGAATGTACCCAGCTGTTGCCCTGGCGCCGTGCCGCCTATATTGTCGCCGCGGCCGCGGCCGCGCCGGCTGCTTTGGACGCCCGCTTGCTCGTCCACACAATTTCGACCCCGTGCATCCATTCCATGTATCTCGCCCAACCTGCCACCCATACACGTTAGCCTCTCTCATTGCCCCCCCAAGCCCGCGCCCGGGCTCCCCACTCACTCCAATACGCAAACTGTCGGCCCATCCACTTCCCCGCAAACGGTATGACCACGAGGGCCATCAACAATTGCAGCTGGCGGATGCTGCGCTCCCACTCGGCCTGCGCCTCAAGGTCGGACTCCGTATCTCCGTCGTCGTCGTCGTCGCTGTCTGCGGACGAGGAGGGCAGCGAGTCGATCTCGGCGTCGGAATCGGAGAGGGCGGCCAGGCCGGCGCCGACGCCTTCGGGGGGAGGGGTGGCCATTGTGGGGTTTGTGTTGGCAGATGGGCGCTGGCAGTCGCGTAGTTCCGTTGTCGCTGAGCCTCGGGTGGGCAGCAGCAGGTGGCCGGCTAACTCTGCCCCGCCAGCGGCAGGCAGGCTGGGCTGGCGGGCTGGGCGGGGGACCCACCATCGCAGGGCAAGCGATTTCGCCAATCACGTGACGACACAAATTCTACTGCTCCCCCCCCCTCCTCCTCTCGCAGTCACCGCCCTCCCGACCGCCGCCCGCCGCCCGTCGCCACTCATTCCCGCCAGCCAGCCAGTCATCCCGTCGGGCGCTCCTCATTCGTAATCCTGCCTGCCTGCCCAAGGCCGGCTCGCACACGGCAGTATATAATAGATAACCGGCTCGCGGGCCTGTCATTTGTCTCCCCGTTTCTTCGGGCCCTTCCGTTCTACACTTCCTCTCTCGCCTCCGCACAGATCTCTGCGCGCACTTTCCGGCCCCACGTTACTCGGGCTAGCCGCATCCCACCACCTGGCAGCGGACTGCCTGCTGGTTTAGTCGCCATGGACGCTAGCGAGGACACGGTACGTGGCGGATTTTTTTCGGTCCCTGGTTCTGGATTTCCATCCCTGCCCATCTTGTGCTGCTGCCGCTGCTGCTGCCTGAGTCATCGACATCGCCACCACCCATCGCCATCACTGGAATCCCTCGACCGACAGCACTCCCCTCCATCAGAGCGAGCCCCGAACACGGAAATAAAGCTACGAGACAAAAGCTGACCCAGCCGGCCACAGCTCCCCATCCGCCCCCCCTGCAAGACCCGCAAGTCGGTCTCGTTCACGGACGAAACAGAACTGGTCGATCTCAACGGCCAAGTCACCATGGCCTTCACCGACGATTCCAAGGACACGGCCCAGTCCCATTCGCCCGCCACCCCGCCCCTCTCCGAGGCGCTCAATGACTTCGCCGACCAGGCGGAGCGGGCCACGCCCCCTTTCCCGGCCGCGGCCGATGACGCGGAGCCGGCGGAGGCGGCGACGATCCCGGCCCTCGACGAGCCCGCGCTCGACCTGTCGATGATGAAGAAGAAGAAGAAGAAGGTCAAAAAGGTAGAAGACGACTTCACGGCCAAGCTCAAGGCCCTCGAGGTGGACGAGAATGAGGACGGAGCGGGCGCGGGAGCGGGCGCTGGCGATGGCGCCGCCACCGCGACCGCCGATGGCGACATGTTTGCCGGCACCGGCATCTGGGCCCACGATGAGACCAGAGCCGTCTCCTACGATCTGCTGGTATCCCGATTCTACGCCCTGCTCAACCAGAAGATCCCAGACCGTGAGTTGCCCCCGCCGCCGCCGATTCGGCATCGTCGCGCCCCGACTGACCCGTGCCGGCCGCGGTTCAGACACGATCGGAGGAACGAGGTCCAAGATCCCGCCGCCGCAGTGCCTGCGCGAAGGCAACAAGAAGACCATCTTTGCCAACATCGCCGACATCTGCAAGCGCATGAAGGTACTTGAGCGCTTCCGCCCTCCGCTGATCTTCTGCTGCTGACCGGCCATCCCCAGCGATCCGAGGAGCATGTGACCGCCTACCTATTCGCCGAGCTGGGTACCAATGGTTCCGTCGATGGCAGCCGACGGTAAGTGGACTGATCCCGGCCATCCATAGAAAATATCGGGCAGCGGCTAATGCAGGAATCGCAGCCTCGTCATCAAGGGTGCGTTGTCGTACCAACCGTGCTTGATTGATGGCCGCAGACCTTGATCGAATCCCATATCGCTGACGCCCTGTATCCGTATAGGCAAATTCACTCAGAAGATGATAGAGGGTGTGGTACGCAAATATATCCGTAAGTTCGTCCCCCATCAGCCCCGCGCGATTCGTTGCCCTAGCTCACCAGCCACCCCCGGCCGCAGTCGAATACGTTACGTGCAAGACGTGCCGGTCTGGAGACACGGAGCTGTCCAAGGGAGAGAACCGGCTGTACTTCATCACGTGCAATTCTTGCGGCTCTCGTCGGTCTGTCGCCGCCGTCAAGACAGGCTTCTCGGCCCAGATCGGGCGGCGGAAGAAGCAGGGCTAAGTTGGGGGTCAGAAGAAGGTTACATGGGATCGCAGGGGGGCCAAGGGGGGGTCATGGATATGGTGGTGGCGGTAAACGTACCGAATCACATTTGGAGGGTTAGGGGTATATCCAAGGGTCTTGAGATGCCGCCTGGTGCGGTGGCTGGCGTGTTTTGATGTGGTTGGATGAGTGGCTGTCCAGATCCCACACTCCCCAAGGGCATCCAACGTGCAGATAGATAGATGGGTGCGTGCTTAGTCGACGGTGGTACTCGTTGGACCTACACTCTGGATAGTCGTGTGCCCTGTGCAGTCGATGATGGTATTTGCTCGCAGGGGAGGCGCTTGGACTACGCAGCTGTACCCGGGGGAAACGGAACGCGATCGATGCTGGCCATCTGAGCCCCCCCTGATTCTCCGTGCAGGGATTGAGCTCCGAATCCGGGTTTGCGCTCGCCAGATAGGCATATCTCCAGGCCTGCCCCCCGGGGAACTTTGCCGCCATGACCTGTTTTTCAAGCCTCGCCGATCCATCTCGCGTGGACATGTGGCTCCCACCGTCCGGGCGATATCCAGATTTTGGACAAACCACTGTGCTAAATACACACATTCCCGCGTTGGTAATTGGTGTTCACTCCACTCACTCGCCCAGTCATGCCCCTCCGGTCCCAGCACGGGGGGGGGGGTCGTGCATGCGTGCAATGTGACAGTGACGGGGCGAATTGGGACCCGGAAGCCTGATCTTGGGAATCCCGACTGATTTGTTGATTCTTGCTGATGGAGGTGGATGCCCTGGTGGCGGATGCTTGGATTGATATTGACTGGATGTTGATCGGCCGAGTGTTGACCGGCTGGATTGATATCGGTCGAGTGTGGATAGGCTGAACTATGATCGACTTCACGTTGATCGGATGAGTGTGGATCGACTGGATTCTGATCGACTGGGCGGTGACTAATTCAATCCCAGTTGGCTACATGTTCTGGTGGTGGGGCAGTTCACCCGGTGGAATATAGAGTCCTGGTGCCGGATTGCAAGTTGCCCGCCCGGTGTCGACTGGCTAGCCGGATTGCCAGGTAGCTATGGCCTCCGCGCTTCGCCTCATGGCATTTGGTTGTGGATAGGCTGCTGGCAGATTGGCTGGATGTGGATAGCTCGTTATAGGCGGCCTAGTAACTAAAGTGCAATGATATCAACGACTCGACGGTAGCTCGCTCGCTTAGACATGTATTTATCTGCCTAATAGGCAGTGCACTTACTACCCGTTGCCTGGTGTCACCGATCGGCTCTGATCTCATCATGACCCGCCCGCCCGTGGAGTGTCCTCGCCAGCGAATACCTGCTCTGTATATACGTGTTGCCCCACTTGCTTCAGTCCCCTGTCTCGGCTGATCCGCTGTCAGGACATCACGATTGCTTGGGACGGAGACATGACCTCTAGCCCCTCGCCGCCTCACCAGCAGCAGCAGAAATGGCCATGTTCTTCTTCTTCCTCAGCGAATTGTAATGTTCTCCCAGACCGTACCCGTGGCGGTAGTACGCCAGCCAGGCGATCCTTTCCTCGGCGACCCTTTTCTTAGTACCCACATCTCCAGCACCACCATTCACCTCGCGGATCAGATCAGTCACCCCCTCACCCCCCTCCTCTTCATCATCCTGAACGTGAGGAGTCGGCCCATTCTGCACCATCTCCAGTGCCCCCTCCTCACCCTCACTCCCGTCAGCCACCCCGTCCTGCAGGGCTTTCTCCCCCCCCTCGGCCCGGCCAGTACTCCCGTTCTGCACGACCTTGTCATCTGCCCCCTCCCCCCCTCCCTCGCTCCGGCCAGTCACCCCGTTCTGCACCATCTTCTGCTCTGCCCCCTCCCCCCTCCCCTCACTCCAATCAGCAGCCAGATTCTGCACCATCTTCTCATCCGCCCCCTCCTCCTCCCATCCCCTAATCCGGTCCGTCCTCCCCACCTGCACGACCCGCACCTCAACCCCGTACGCCCTCGCGAGGGCCAGCAGCTCCAGGTGGCCGCCCCACTCGGCCGTATCCCGGACTCGCGCCGCATACTCCTCCGGCGAGGCGGCGTCCTCCATGAAGAGAGCGAACTCGTCCGCGTGCGCTAGTATGTACTCGGCCGCCTTGCGTCTCACGATCCGGTACGGAGGCTCGTACGGGCCGACGCTGATTTCATGAGGCGCGAGGAGAGGGATGCCATGGGCTTCGAGCTGGTCCGCCATCGCGGCAAACAGGCAGTGTCCGTCCGGCCGGATCTCTCGCTCCTCGAGCGCGTGCGCGTCCATCTCGGCGCGCATGCGCGCAGTCTCGCGGCTCTTCAGGTCCGGCATGGCCGCCACCTCCTCTTGAGCTTTGATGGCGGCAGCCTCCTTCTCAGCCGCCCTGCGGGCTAGCCGCTCCTTCTGCCGATTGCGTTTCTTTCCGTGGTCCTGATTTTGCTGTTCCGCTGACTGGGTCGGCTCTCCGGCTGGAGTGAGCTTGGCGAGGCGATCCTTTAGGGTCTCAAGCGCGTTATCGAAGTGGCCGCCGTCGTCGTCGCCGCCATCCTCGACATCGTCCTCGACATGATGCTCGTCGTCACGGACGGAGCCGCCCCCACCTCCGGCCTGCAGCGCAGCAACCTCCCCGCTCTGGCGCTCGCGCAGGTCGCGCTCGAGCCGCTCGCACTCGTAGTTGATGCCCTTGCGCGTCTTCTTCGTCGCGTTCTTCTTCTTGTTGGTAATGCGGCCCTGCAGCTCGCGCAGCTCGCGGTGGTGGCGCGCAAGAACCTCCTCGAGCGTCTCGGGCGCGGCAGGGGCCCGCGTTTCCCCGGGCGGGGTGGTCATTGGCTGAGGCGTCTGGGTGCACACCTGGAGGGGAGCGGGGCGTATAGGTGTATAGCAAAAAGGGGCGGGGAAGTATATGAGAGTATATCAGATAAGGATGAGGGAGTACACTGTGAGGGCGCGTATGCCGGCGGGGGTATGCGGGTGCGGGTGCGGTGCGGCGCAACAAATGCGAGAGACCAATGACGCAAGGGGAAGTTGGTCCATCCGGCCACAGCTGGCGCAGCTTGTGACCGATTCAGGTCTCGCCAGACCGGCCAATGGCAGGCAGGAGCTGACAGCTGCCGTCTTTTTACCGAGCATCATAGCTTTCGTAGCCGGCATCGGACTCCATTCCAGGTGCCGGCATGATCCGATCTCTAGCCAGACGCCCTCGCGTGCTCGCCTACTCATGACAGTGGCGCCAGCGGGCCTGGTACGGGCGGCCGAGGGCGGAAGAAATACGTCGACGGCGGGGCCGGCTGCCGGAACTCTACTAACGGCGTCCCCTCCCCCAGTACAATTTCATACATATACACCGGCACTTTCTAACTGAACCTAGGATTGGATATACACAGCCGCATGTCATTCCGAACCAAACTCGACGATATATTTATACACAACCAGCACACAATTTGGTATCTCTTCCACCCCCCCACCCTCCCGGAACCCACCCACCCAGGCAAACAGATGCTGCTGATGCAACTGCAGTTACCGAGAGGGGGAAAAGCCCCCCTTTCATTTTCCGTGCCGCCTACAGCAGCAGGCCACAGCCAACACCGAGACGGCCTGCGAGAGCGCGCTCCCCCAGCAGTCCTACTTCTTTTTGTTTACATCGAGACAGACAGGGGGAATGTCCGACTCCCAACGGAGGCGAGAATGATAAAGGAGAGAGATACATGACGAGGGTATATAATAGTATCGAGATCTACATAGCAAAGCCGACGCAAAGAGCAAATGAAAAGCCGAGAAAAGAGCGACGGACATTTCCATCCGCTGCATGCTGTGCAGTCATCTTCTAATGAAACTGGCCGGGACTGCCAGGCCGAGAAAACGAGAACGAGGGACAAGAGCCTGCTGATGCCGAAGCGTATCGCTTTCTTCAGAACCCCCTGAATGGATCTCCTCCCCCTCCTCCCGCGAAATCCTCAGTCCCCATCGTCGTGATTGACATGCCCATGTTCGAGCTCCGTCGCGACAATCCGGCTCCGGCGAAGCCAAACGCACTCGCCCCTCCTCGGCCATATCCGATGCTCTCTCGCACCCGGTCTCGGCTCCTGCGCCGGCGCATCTCCGTGCTCCGCCTTCTCCTTTCGCGCGACTCCATCTCGTCCGCGGTCACGGCCCCGCCGTCGTGCTGGTAATGGTAGTCGGTCGCGGCATGTGGTCCAATGAATGCCTCCATGCGGACGGTGCCGATGGCATCAAAGAGGAGCTGACTGCCTGGCCTGGATGACGCCTCCGAAGGGCGGGCCGAGGATGAACCGAAGCTGTTGGGTATTCCGGGGGTGGTAGTGGTGTTATGGTTGTTGTTGTTACTGATAGTGTGGCTGCTGCTGCTGCCGCCGCCTGTCCCCCATGAGTGGCTGCTGGGTGCAATGATCGAGGAGGCGAACATTTCTGAGCCTTGGGTGCTGTCGGTCTGGTTGCGGTGGTGGTAGCTGTCATTGCTGCTGCTGCCACCGCCTGCCGATGCGTTGATGGATCCGACGTGGGCTGGACCGGAGAAGCCCCGGAACGAGATGGGTGGTGGCACGTGGCCGCCCGTGTTGCTGCGCTTGCGACCGTGCACCAGCACCTGGCTTGCTCGCTCGGCGAATCGCGGAATGAACGGCGCCTCTGCCGCGTCGTGTGAAAACTCCCTCGAGTGTCGGACAGTCGATGGCGGATGTTGACTGGCCTGGCTGGCCTGGCTGGGCGCGTACAGAGGCGGATAGCTGTCGTGGAGGATGCTCAGGCTCATGCTCATCCTCACCTCGCTCACCGGTGATGATGGAACGATGGTATCTGTCTCCGCAGCGTCGTACGGGTGGTCGTGGTGTTGCTGCGGCTGCTGCGGCTGCTGCGGCTGCTGCGGCTGCTGCGGCTGCTGCACCTGCCGCGGCTGCGGTAACGGGGCCGGAGCCTCTACCGTCCCCTCGGGCATCGGAGGCACCAGGACGGGGCCCGGGCTGGGCAGACTGGGAATCATGATGAGGGGGAGAGCCTTGTTGAGGTTGCTGGCCTTGATGAGTCGGATCGAGTCTCGAATCCCGGCCCGGCGGCGCTTGGACCCTGCGGTAGTCTCGAAATCCGAGTCTGGTGCATCCGGCGGCAGAGGCAGTTGCAGGGCCGATACATCGGAGATCGCATTCGAGGAGTGGGCGAGGAACGACAGAGCCGTGAGCCAAGCGTAGTGTCGGTCCGATGACACGGCCGTGAACTTGAGCGCGCGCTGGGGCGTCAAGATCAGAATGGACCGGTTGAAGAGCGGGAGCGCGCCCTTGGGGGGCGGGTTGTCGTCCTTGACATCGAGCACAGACTGGATGGGCACTGAAGTATCATGTATCGGTCAGCCATCCACATTTTTCTTCCTTCTCCCGGATGGGAGAATAGATCGACAGGGACTCAGGTCACTCACGCTTCCGGCCGGACTTGCCCATCAGGGCCCCGCCCGAGGTCGGCTGTTTGCTGCTCCAAAGGATGGCCCGCTCGTACGGAGCCAGCCATACCCACCGTTTGTGCCGGTCGTTGCTACTGTCGTCACGGCTGCCGTCGGGGACGCCGAATGACTTGCGTCGCCGGACGTACTTGTACATCCACTCTCCTATCATGGTCTGAGCGATGGATTCGACAACCCCGACGCCCTGCTGCTGCTGCTGCCGCTTCGGCGGCGGCGGCGGCGGCACGGGTGCAATCCCCCAAGCATCATCGTCTGCGTAGTCGGGGGCGGGGGGGCTTGCCGACGAAGGCTGGGCCCGTTGTGGTTTCCAGTAACGCGCGCCTCCGTTGATGGAGTCGCGGTTCGTCTGTGGTGACCTGGTGATGTCGTTCTGGGGTGGCGGAGGACGGCGGCCGGGGCTCTCGGGAGCCTCGGTCGAGGGGGACATGGGCGGCGAAGAGCGACTATCTCTCCGTCGGGGCCGGTCATGGCGGGCCATAGCCGCAGCTGATCGGACCTTGCGAACGCTTCCGGTGCGGTACGGCCGGCCGGCGCGGCGCCACCCCTCGGCGGCGGGGGGGTACATCGGGTACGTCGGGCTCCGCTGGCCGTTGTCGCTTGGCGCGCTGGCGCTCATCATCGGACGGTTGCGAGAGCTGGCTCGAGTCGGTATGGGGAAGGGAGGCGGGTCCAGAGGATCCAGGCCGGGGACGGGACTGTGAGCCCGGCTCGAGTGCTGCTGCTGCTGCTGGCCCTGGATCGTCCATCCCGAAAGCCCCGCGGCGGCCTTGCCAGCGGACTGAACATTCGGGTAACGTCGATCGAGTGACGTACGGACCGCATCCTTGACCGACTGTTTCCTCGCGAGTGCCTCTCGCGCGTCGGACCGCGCAAACGACCCGGTCGCTATCTCCGGGGCCACATACTCCGACACCCGAGCGGGGCCTGGCCGCATCGTGATCTGATCGGGGGATGCCGTGCCGGCCGTCTCGATGGAATCGCGCTTTTGGTTCGAGATGATGGAGGACCGCTTCGGGCGGGGCGCCGTCAGCTGGGTCCTGAACTCGGAATCGCTGAGGTCGCCCTCGGCGCCAAAGTCTTCCTCTCCCTCATCCGTGCTGTGGCCATCGAGCCCGGCAAACATGCTGCTCATACGGTAGGGGCGCTGGGCCGGCGCGTCCGCGTCTACGCCCCTCGGCGTCGGCCCGTTGTCGTTCTCATCAGCATAGACTCGGCCTGCAGACTCGACCGATCCGGATGTCGAGGGCCGAGGAGCATCGTCAGACCGCGGCGTGCCCGATAGCCGCATCGGGTTCCGAGGGGGCAGATGGCCCGGGGAGGGGGCAAATTGCCTCATTTCACCAGCGATGGGGGAGACCGGGGTCTCCGGCTCCGGAGAAACGGGTCTGGACTGGATCGATGACGGCTGGAGGTGGGCAGGAAGGAGAGCGATGCGGCGCTCGGTAAGGATCTCGTCGGTCTGCACCGCGATTTCCCTGACCTGATTCGGCCCCAACGAGACCTGGACCGCGACATCCTTGAAGTACTGGGGAAGGAGGCGAGGCGCGGCTGGGGAGGATGGCCGGCTGGTTGGCGCGTGAATCGTGATGCTTGGCACCTCGGGCGGGTGCTCTTTCGGGGGCGGGGTTGCGGGCCGATCCGTCTGAGTGGATACTGATTCCATGACCGGAGTCCGGACCGCCTCTTCGGGCCCGGGCAAGCATTGTGGTGGCCCTGTTGGCGGCCGCGGAGTCCTGGCCGGGCTCGGAGCCTCTACCGTTTGTGCCGCGGCCGAGACCATCTTTTTCAGGACGACGGAGGGAGGCCTGCTGATCGGGGCCGGCGCGATCGAGACTCGCTTCCTCCTCTGGTTCGCTTCAATCTCACCGCCGTCGCCGGATCGGGTGGGCGGCTCGGCCTTTTCCGGAACGGCGACCGGCTCGACTGAGGCAGCCTGTCCCTGTCCCTGTCCCTTGGCCTGCCCCTTGCGTTGTTTTGACGAGAAAGAGGGCGACGGCGGGGGCGAGTACTGGACGGCGGCATCCACACACAACGGCGGCGGCGGCGGCGTCTGTGGAGGTGGCGGTGACGGTGGCGGCAGCTTCGTGGGGGACGGTACCGGGGTCGTCTCCGCCTCGGTCTCGTCCTGATACTCCTCCCTCGCCTCCAGGACGGCGGCCGGATTCATCAGCGCAGCGGCGAGGAGCTTGCCACGCGCCACGCTCGCAGGCCGGCGCATGCTGTCTATGCTCATGCTGTGCTTGTGCTGATGGAACCTCGACAGGATGCTGTCGCGGCTGAAATTGCGCCGGTGCTGGTTCGAGAACGCATTCTCCCGGGTGTCCTGGTCCGTCTCGGTGTCGTCGAAGGGGTCGAAGTTGAGCTCGTCCGCCAGCGACTTTTGGCCTGCCCGCTTCGGAGGGCTGTTCATGACCGAATATCTGCCGCTGCCACAAACGCTCATGGTGCGCACGCTCGCCCCGTCGTCCTTGGCGAGGTCGGCGGCCGCCTCCCCCTCGGCGGCCCCGTCGCCGCGCTGGGCTTCCTGATAGGCGGTGAACTCTTCCAGCAGGGTCACGAGCCGGGTATCGGCCACGTGGATGCGGCGCTCATACGCCCTCCGGGCGCTCTCCCAATCATCGCGATCCTTCGCCCACTGCTCGTGCACCCGCTGCGAGTCTTCCTCCTGGGACCGGGCCTTCTTCTGCGCGCCATCGAGCCGCTTCTTAAGCTCGGCCACGCCGTCAACGGCCTCGTCCCTCTCGCGCGCGAGCTCACTCAGGGCCGACGACGTGCCGCCTTCCAAGAGGGCGAGCTGCCTCTTCAGGGACCGGTTCTCCTTGGCGACCCCCTTGGTGGCTCCCTCCAGAGACTCGCGCGCCTCCCCGGCCGAATGCAGGGCCACCTCGAGGCTCTCGATCTGCCGCAGCTTCTCCTCCTGGTCCCTCCGGAGGGAGAGGATCTCTGACACGAGGCTAGCGTGCAGGGTCGGGGTGAAGCGGCGGGGGTCGAGCACGCTGATGGTCTCGTCCGTGGTCGGATCCCTCGAGAGTCGCTTCGCGGTCCGCTCGCTACGGCCGGTGGACGGCGGGGCCGGAGACGAGCTCTTACTCTTTTTGCCCGGCGGGGTGACGGACCTGCGGGATCTCTTCGAGTTCCGGGAAGGGCCCCGGGAAGGCGCCTCTCGCGGCGCCGGCAGGGTCGGTAGGGACATCTCTTGATGCCCCTCGTCATCAGTTTCCCAGACAGCCATATCGGCTCTTGAGCGCGCAGCAGACGAAAGAAGGAGAAGTCGGCCGATACCAGCGGGTCTGCAAGGCTGGGTCTGCAATCGAGGTGCGCGCGTGGCGTATAATCCGCGCGGTCGCCAGTACGTGGCCCCCCGCCTTGGATCTCGTTATATTAGAGACCACGTTCTTGTCCCCACCAGCTCAGGCTCGGCGGAGCAAGCGCAAGCTGCAGGAACCAGATGAGAGCGCGCCTACAGCGTGGCTCGGTTTGATCCCAGTAAATGGAACCAGGGGAAGAAGGGGAAGTAGGAAATGGAAGTGGCAAAAGGAAGGAAAGAAGGGAAGGAGAGAATGGAAGGGCAAGATGGAATCGTCCGACTCTGCATCCGCCCTGCACCAACTGACGGGTCAGCATGCGGAAGCAACGAACGATGGGGGGGACGAAGGAGCGTGCAATGCAGATAGATGCCAACTGGGGGGCTAAGCAGAGTGTTCTGTCCTCCTCATATCTGGACAGAAACGAGGAAACAGGCGGCCGCGTATTGGGTCTGGGGGGCGGGGGAAGCCAGAGCATAAAGCTCAGTTGATGAGCTCAAGCACTTGGAATGGCAAAGGCCCCAGCCGGGCAGGTTTGTGTCCCATTTGGGGAACCTGCCGAGAGGGGATGAGCGGGGGGGGTGTGGGCTGATGAGGGTGGCGAGGATGTGAGAGCATCAGAGGGCGCGCTCATCCTGCGGACAGGCGGTCCGTGGGTTCGTGTCGTGGGTTGCAGCGGGCGGAGCCCAGGCTCGATCGAAATTCGTTTCAAATTCTCAGCTGGAGAAAAAAAAAGACCTTGTCGACTCACTTGACCTGGCGGCGGCGGCGGCCACCTTCTTTTTAGGGCCGCATTTCCGCCCTCCCGGCGAGGGACATACCCGGGAGGCGGCGCGACTGACGACGGCAGAAGATAGGCGATTCAATGATTTTCTTCAGGAGTGCTGTTGCGCGATCCTGGCCAATAAAACGCCGCGACTCTGCCAAGACAAGGGGGAGCTGGTCGGCCCGTCTCTGCTCAGTCAGGCCGGTAGCTCGCTCTCGCTGTATTAAGGACGATATCGGCCTTTTTTTCCTTCCTTCTGTCCTGAGAACGCGAACCGCACCGGGGGGGGGGGCTCGTTCGTTTTGGCTAGCAAGACCCCGAGACGGCGGCGCACGGCGGCGCGCGGCGGAGGGCCCCAAGCGTGTGGCAAAGTCCTGTCTCCAAGCTTACCCGCAGCTGATGCGTCGGAGACGAATCGCTGGAAAGGATTTTATTGAGTTTTATTGGTCCCCAGCTCCGATCGGGATCCTTCGTCCAGATCCGACTCGGGGAACCCGACCGGCGAAAGGGGGAAGAAAGGGGAAGGAGGAACTAAAAAATGGGGGTGGGGTGGTCGACCAGAGAGGCCGAGGGCTGGGAGCGGAAGCTGAAAGGCCAGGAGAATCGAGAGCGAGCGAGCCGGTTTGCGGACTACGGCGTGAGATAAGGGCAACGCCGGCGAGGGCAAGGACGAGGGCGGCCGTGGCCTTATTGAGCAGCCGTGATTCATACGTCAAGCTGCAAGGGCGAACAGGAAGGTGCCACCTTGTCTTGCGCCTGCTCGAGGCCGATTTGTCTGCCCAAGGGACGGCAGCCGAACAACCGAGACGGACAGGGGCGGACAGGGAGAGGGGTCAAAGCCCGGGGGGGAAGCTGGTCGGACACCCAGTTTTTCTCTCATCAATTCTCATTCGATCCCGGCGGCCAACAAGGGCCAAGACCATGGCCATGATTTATACTCGGCGCATGCCGCCGCAGTAGCCGCAACGGCCCTCTGTTTTCCCATTCTGGAACGCATCTTCCAGTTCATCCACTGTGGTCCCCGTATCACAAGGGCAGGAGGATGGGATGAGAGATCGAGGGTGGCCCAACCCCCATCAACTTTGGCCAGCAGGACGGTACAGGAGTAGAGGTATAAAGCGGCAGAAGGTGGGGGCGCGTGCTGGTGTTTATGCGCGTGCCAGATATGGGGCGCGCCCTTGACTCGGGGTATCGCTGGCCCTTCCCCCCTTTCTACTCCATCATCAGGGGGGGCGGCCGGATGGGCGAACTCGTGGGGGGGCTGATCACACAGACACGCAGATCCAATTATGGCCCGATTGTGCTCCCATTGGCCAATTGACTCTTGTTGGGAAGCGAAGGACTGTCCGTCGACTGTAGTAAATGGATGCATGCCCTCCACTTGCGGCCGGCATTCGCCCGACCTCTTCCGGACTCTGGACTTGGGCCCACAGCGGAACGGCCTGTTACACTTCCCCCAAAGGCTCGGGAAACACGGGGGGGAGGAAAAAAGTTCCCAGATGGGCTAATAAAAACCCCCGGCCTGCTGCTCCATGCCAGATGCCAAAATACCGCCTGGACACTGCCAATTTCCGGTGGGGGGGCAGGGGAGGGGGACAGGAAATGACAGTCAATGGCAGTCTGTCTCTGTCGCTCGCATCAGCCAACCAGCAGAATGCGACCTCGCCCCTCGTTGCGACCGCCAGAGTGCGCCCGAGCCGATGCTCGCTGTGATGACAGGGCGATGCCAACAATCAATCATTCCGACCGCTAAAGAACCACCAGAATGGAGGCCGGAAGTTTCCGCTCATGCACGTCACTGTCCGCCCTCCCGTCCCACGCGCCACGGTCCTGAGCGGCAGTTGAAGAGGCAGGCTTGCCGGGAGGTAGAGAGCTGATGGCGCCGCGGCCCCGACTCAGCCGGGCCAGGGAAGAAGCAGGCCGTCTGGTCAGGTTGAACTTGAGCCGGCAACCCACCGTTTTCGCGCCCGATGGGCTATCCACCTGTCGGGCTGAGAATCTTTGATGAGGACGAGACGGGCGAGAAGGCGCCCAGACCATGGCGCTAATTCCCAGCCCAAGGAAGATGCCTCCCCTTCGTCTGGCGCATTGACCAGCTGGCTGGAGCGGCATTCCCCGAATGCCGCCCGTGCGCGCCGCGCTGCGCCTGTCGCCGCTTCGGCGCGGCAGTGGGTGAAGGGAGGGGGGTCGTATCTATCACAAATCATTTAGAATATCGGCCGTCCGTGGTGAGGTCAGGTCCCACTCGGCTGTGCTTGATGGTTCAGTACGGCGACTGCTGAGTGATGCCGAGCGGCTGGTGGATGATATCATCGAGGTGAAATGTTGAGATGATGAGAGGGGGGCGTGTATCTGGTACCGTACCAGGGGCGGTCGGCGCCGTGGCTGGAGGCCGGGCGCGCCACCGCTGATTCCTTCCCACGTTATGTACGTGTATGTGTGTGCGTTTGCCTCCTTAATGTCGTATGCAGCCGCAGCGAGGGAGCCGAGACGGGCCATTAATCAGGCTTGCCTCCTCAAGTAGCCGCGACCGCGCCCACCTACCCAGGGGCGGGCACCAGACGGCCACGGCAGCTACACAGCAGTTCGGTAGCTCGGGTCGATATATGATACCACGTTACCATGTTATAGACTCCTTCCCTCGTGTATATGTTGCGTGTGTTTCGTATGTCGGCCCCCTATGCTCCCCCTCCGGCCAAAGTGCCTCCCTTGTCCACCGTGTCTGTCGTTTGTCATCTCGCAGCCGCTATCTGGCTTCTGTGCGGCTCCGCCGGTCAAGATAGGGGCGCAGAATGACGGACGTGGTCAGTTGGAGGACGACGATGTTCAGCCCTTCGCATACGGATCTCTTGGTCCGAGAGCAGAGCCGCCAACCCCAACTTCGGGCCGCCGCTCCCGCTCTTGTAGATTTCGTATCGCGAGAGAGAGCCGGTAGGACCAGTCTGTTGCGGATGGGACTCGGCCTGATATATCGCGCCGATGCAGTCCATCAGCTTGCCGCGGCCACCGTATAAGATAGTTCGATTACGATCTGCCTGTCGATAGTGCGGCCGAGTTGGCTGTGATGATTGCATCGGCCGCTTCGGCGTTTGCCGTAGCGGCTGTATCAGCTGTTCGAAACGCGATCTACCTGTTCAGAGTGCGGATACAGTCCGGCTGGTTGTCGTTACGGCTGTACCAGCTGCTTCGGCCGTGGTCGACCTGTTGGTGTTGTGTGTCGTGCCGGCGAGCGTGTCGCGGCGGCTGCATCAGTCGCTTCGGACGTGAGCTATCGATTCCTCCACCCAACCTGGACCTCCATACCCGTCGAGTTTCCGAGCATGGCGATGGATATGTAGATGGATCCAAGGAGAGCCAGTGATGTTGGGGGAGCTCATCCCGCCATTGACCACGTTCGAGCGGTTGTGTCACGATTTAGCGAATACAGCCCATCTTGTTGTGCTCTACCTTATTGTCCACCCTAAATTCGTTCTCGACGACCGCAAGGAGCAGCCACCACCCGATCCATCCAACTTTCGCAGTCGTGGCCATGGCCAGGGAGCGCATACCGGCCCGGCAGTCGCTGTGCCACGGCAGGCTGTCTGGACCTTCAAGAGGACCCCCGAGACAGGAGCCCCGGAGGGAAAAGCAGGCCGAAGCATCACTTCAAGGCATACCGCTGTCGTCTCTCGGATTAGAGGCGTCCTGGTCCTAGCCCGCGAAGGTCTCGGACGCTCCTGCCGGCTAGAACCGCCAAACCACAGGCAGGCCGTGACTCGCCAGGGCGCGACGATACGCCACTACTCCTCCCGCCACCGACTGACTTTGCGACAGTTGTCCGGCTCCGTGACAGCGCCGAGATAAACCAAAGTCGTCCATCCTCTAGCGGCTGGAGCGGAGCCCTGCTACCCTCATATTTCTGCCTTGGACACGCCCGATGGACATTGGATGGGCGTCTGTGGTGAGGGGGCGCCGGCACAGATCATTGATCGTTTACGCCGAACACATTCTCGATCATCGACCGGCTGGCGCTGTACGGCCAAGGCGCTGGCAGAGTTACCGAGGGAGCGTTCGTTGCGGCACACCCAAGGAGAAATGTGCGCTCCCTGCCCCGGTTCGCCACACGGTAGAGGCAGCTCGCTACACTCGGCGAGGACTGTGCGCCCCTCCAGCTCGCTATCGCCGGGGAAAGAGGACTGTACGCTCCTTGAGAAGACTGACTGTACGCCCTCCGGCTCGCTACACGCAGGGAGGACTGTACCCACCCAGTTCGCGATCACGGGCCAGGCCGACACGGTCGCAGTTGTGGTGGATCTCACTGCTGTGAACCCAGCTTTCTGTACTGAGAAGCATTCTGATCCCGATGCTGACTACTGACCGTCAGCCGGTGGGATCAAGATGCGGGCGCGCTCTCATCTGCGAGCGGAGATCTTGCACACCTAGTTCTTGTTGACCAACCGTCGCTGCCGCTGCGTACTGGGGCCCGAGTCTGTCGGTGGATGAGGTGCAGCGAGTAACACGGGGGCGAGCTAGACCGTACGACATGTGCCACGTGGTCGTTGAGTAAATCTGCCAGTCAGTCGCTCTTGAAGAATATGCCAGCGCTCGCGCGGTGCGTACGGCACCCGCACACCTTCAGCACAAACCCACCACCATAACACCGGTGCGCCATCCAGTTATCCTCCCACGGGCGCTTGATGGTCCTCATTGGCCGTCTGGAAGGCGACCAGATTCTTGCATGCCAGCCCTGACAAGTGTTGTCGGCCCCCACCATCAAATTTTTTTAACGCTTGACTCGGTGGCTGCCAGGTAGCTCCAGACAGGTACATCTCTCTCTCCTCTCCACCGCACCAGTCTCCCCCTCCCGCGGCCGCTCGGCCGGCCGCCCCTCTCGATCTATTTCGGAACCGATTTGATCCGCGGGCCGCGAGGACCTGCATGATACGGACGGGCGTCATGCAGGATCTCGAATCTCATCAGGGTTCCTGTCAAGTGCCGTTGCCGCGGGATAGTCACTGCTGGGACGGGTGGGGGCCGCAAAGCTGCCATCCCGTCCCCGGGGAGACCGGCAAGCTCTCTAGCGGGTGGGCACCCAGACCCGCCAGGATCTGAGCGAGCCGGCTGCCGGCGGAGCTGTCGATACCTAATCCCGCATGCGGGCCGGTTCCGATTTCACGGCACTGAATAATAATTTCCCGGATGAAAATTCCCTCCTGCATTGCGACTGGGATGCTACGGGTGGATGGATGGACTGGTGCGGAAGGACGGACGTGCCACTTTGGGACGAGGCCGGCCAGTCGTTCTCCGTCGTTCTCGCCCTTGGATAGGGCTGTGTGGATGGCCACCCCCCAGTCCACCACGACGCTGAGCACCAGCCATCTCGGCTTGATCGAGTTCTCGAGGACGTGTCGGAGCCACACGGCGGATTTGGCATTTCGTACTGATCTTGGCTCTCCCTTGTGGCTGCTCTCTGTCGCCGGTCACCGGGAGGAGAACTGTGAGTGCCTATTGGCCAGCTGGAGGACCGGGTAGCGAACGGGGAGGGGGCACGGGGCGTGAAGGCGTGAGGGCGCGGGGACAGCCGGCAAATGGCCGTGATAGAGGGAAAGGCCAGGAAAATCGTTAATCTGATAGCGTGGCGTTAGCCAGGCTGGTAGCTCCTGCAGCCCACTTTTTGCCCGCTTCCTCCTTTGCGGCACGTTTTCGGAGCATGCAGCAGGCATCTGACAACACTCCTCTGTATAGCCGAGGATCCGAGTCGCGAGGCGGACCTTTGGCGACACTATGATCACTCAACCACTTTCTATCATCTCATATGCAGAGGCGGAGAGGCGGGAGGCGTGGACGCGGGGAGGCGGAAGTGACTAGCTCTGATCGATATGCTGGTGAGCCAAGAAAGGAGGCTGAGGTGATCACTATCCCTGGAAGAAAACCCGGGCTGCATCTCCGTAGCTGCAACCCCATAGCTGCATCTCAGTAGTTGCATCTCAGTAGGCCGTGGCTATTTGCGCCGACCATGATCTCGATCACCGGCACAGGGAACATAACGAGAGAAAAGTGGAAAAAAGAGGAGGAAAAAAGAGGAGGAAAAAAAGCCAGACCAAGCTACCAAGCTTCTTGGGTAAAGCCTGTGATCCTCAGATCGCGATCCGGCAGCCTCTCGGCGCTTCCGGTTTGGGCAGAAGAGATCACCGACGTCCGCGGACGGCCACGGACGTCCTTCGGGAAGGGCCGGTAGTGGATGGAAAGAAGAGAAAGGGCGACGGCCGATCCAGGCAGGAGGAATCTGGACAGGCATGAATCTGGACAGGCAGGTGGGCAGCAGCAGCCAGTCACGCACATGCGTGCCCGGCTCTTGGCTCTCCTTCCCATGCATCGATCCCGAAATGGACAAACCATGGAACCCCACAAGGAGGCGGGCTGGCCGGAAGAGGTGATCTGACAGGGAAGCCGGCCCAAACGGGGAATGAGCCGCGGGAAAAGACATTACGACTTTGCACATCAGCACTGCCCAAATCATCAACCGCAGCTGCGTGGTGATGCGGGCAGACAGACAGAATGCGGCCAGCACACGGGTAAAGCGGCAAGGGTGGATGCTGTCCAGCAAGTGGTGCCGGTCTGGAGTCGGGAGGCTGGCGAATACCCATCCAATGATGGCGGGACTTGTCGATAACCCGGCTGATGACGTGATGGTTGCCCAAAAGTCCGCCGAGACACACTCTGCCATTAATTCACTCCTCCGCAAAGATGGGCTGGCTGGAACCGGACCAACCCCTGCCAGACCAGACCTGGCCAGGTAGCGCGGGCAGCGGCTGAGGGAGACCGAGTACGGCCGCGGGTCTCCTGCCGTATGGCCACAAAGGTCTGATATGGACCTTGGGGCATGCGCAAGCAGTCCTACTGCAGGCCAAAAAAGCAGCAGTAGTCGTAGAAGTGGTAGTAGTAATAGTGGTAGTAGTAATAGTGGTAGTAGTAATAGGAGTAGTAGGAGTAGTAGAAGTAGCTCGCTGCTGTCTGTTGCTGCCCGCGCCTCTGCCTTTGGAGGCAGGGGGGGGGGCGTACGCTGCCACCACCTCCGATTCGGCAGCCGGGCTCGCGCATGCGAGGGGGGCGCCACGTGGAAGGAGAGAGAGGCGGGTGGTCCGGCCCACGGAGGTCGGGGGGTGGGCCGGGGTGTGGTGTGGTTCAGTGGTTTGCGCGTTTGGGGTCAGGGTGCGGCCCGCAGCATTGGAGACTCGGGGATAGTCCGGTCAGTGGGCCAGTAGCGCATGCGAGAAAGAGGGGGGGGCGATGGGCCGATGGGAGGCTGGCGCAGAATGCCGAGATGGAGCAGAAGCGCATGCGGCGCACGCGGCGCACGCACCCTGCGCCCGCAGGCGCTGCATCGTGCTGGTGCTGCAGGCGGCTGTCAACAAGCAGAGGGCGCGGGCCCTGGCCGGCAAGCTTCGAGGTGGGGGGCGTGATTGCGAATAGGCGGGTGATGGATACGCGCTCAGGATGGATTACGCCGAAATCAGGCGCATCGTGGTAGCGGACCGACCTACTGAGCAAGATCTTCAACGGCATGAGAAAACATGGCAAAATCAGCCAAGGCCCCGTGCGATGGCCATGGGGGCGGAACTGACAGGCCCCACTCCACCACTTGGCACCGCAAAAACAGCCAATATCGCATGGCTGTGGTGTGTTAGGGGCTGTGGTGGATGAGATTTAGAGCTTATGGAAGGACCAAGAGGCTCGTCTCAATCTTGAGCTGCACAAGACGCGGGGGGGGCCGGCAAGAAGCCGAGGAGCCGAGGGGCGCTGAGCCGCCTCCCTAGTCCGGGCGCGGGCGGGCGCGGGCGGACTGTTTGCTGGCCATGCAGAAGTGGCGACGATAGATGCCTGCTGCCGTATGCAGCAGCGTATGCAGCAACCAGGTCGCGGAACCTTGGCAGGTACCTTGGAGGAAGGAATCAAAAATTTCTCCCCGTCCGCCAGCTGATTGCGGCCTGCCGTGTCTGCGGTTTCCTTCCTCCTCGGATCCGCACCGCCTTGGCGTTTTGTGAGACGACACGCAAGGATCAGTCAATGTGGCCTTGGCCATTAGGAATCGGAATGGGCGGAAATGCAGCTTAGCAGCGCGGGACAGGGCGGCGGCGCGAGAAGAGGCGCGAAAGAAGCAGCACGGACGTTGGGGATATACGGCCGCCCAGATTCTGACAAGCAACAACAACAACAACAACAACAACAACAACAACAACATGAAAACAACAACAACGACAATAACAACCACGACGACGAGTCGACGACTACGAGACGACGACGACGACGACATCAACAACATTGGACCTGGCGACCTCTGATAAGCCAGTTGGCGAATGGCTCTCGTATTTGCTGGCCCCCAGTCATTGCAGTCATTGGCCTCTCCCCAGGGCGCCGCCGACCACAAGCGCACGCAAGCGAGGGTCATGATCGAGCAAGACACGTCCGATGGATCGAGTCGTCCCCTGCGCCAGCAAATCCGCGCGAGGGCGGGATTTTTGGACCCGAATTCGTAAGGTCTGGTTTCCTTCGGCCAGCAAGCCTGGCTGCCGAAACGGAATTCCCGGAACATGGCCGGTGGGGAGCAACTAACTGGTGCCCATGCACAAAAAAGGACCAGCTGGACGGCCGCCGAAGCGAGCGCGCCCCCTAATCCCTATGCGGCGGGGAATCCAAACCAAAGCCCGCCGCCGCCCACGCCAACTCGCGAGTCAATCCCTGTCACTCTCCTTCGTCTGCCCCCACCTACCCAATCCCATCCCCCGGGTCAGTGCCCCAGTCGATCCCCTAGCCTGCAAGCGTCCAGGTGCGCAGAGGCCACCTGGTTCTGCTCGACTCCTGGTTCTGCTCGACTCCTGCTCGGCCGTTGCAGGCAGTAGTGGGGGAAGGGGAGAGATTGGTAGGGGAGCAGATGGTGCATGAGGCCGGCAACGGCAAGCAGGGAGGGCCAGAAAACAAGGGGGAAAAAAGCAATGGGGAATGAGAAGAAGCGGGGCGGAGTCGGGCCCTGCTCGCTCTGTCGCTCTGTCCGCTCTGTCGCTCTGTCAGTGATCAGTGGTGAAATGGGACCAAGTGGTCTCGGTGGACCGGATTGGTGGGGGGAGGAGATGAGGGAGGGGCCCTTGTGGCAGTGGTTTCGAGGTGCGAGGTGGATAGCGGCCGGCGAGTTGGCGCCATCTTGCTACTCAATCCCTGCTGGCGGCCAGTGGCCGCTGCCAATGCGACCTGTCCGGGTCTGATTACGCCGCCCGTTTTCGTTGCCGCCGCCGCTCTGCCGCTCCGCCGTTTCGCCGCTCCGCCGCTCCGCCGCCCCGATGCGCTCTCTGATGTTGCCGACCTCGGTAGCCGCCGATGATAAACCGGCAACGGGCGTACTAGAAAAGAGGGGTGAGGCTCGCAAAAGAAGCCTCCAGTGGTGGGGGGTGTGTGGCTATTGGTCGGCTGTGGTGTGGCCAGGCTTGCCAGCTGACTCGAGCGCCCGGGAGTGGATCACTGACGCGCGCGCAAGGTCACCCCTCGGCACGGCTCTCATTCGGCTCTGCGCGTCCGATTCCCTATGCCCGTAGGGTAGCGGACCTCTGAAAGAGGCTAGCCCCCCCCCCCTATCCATGCCGCCTTTGCGTTTTCTGCCATGGCCATGGCCATGCTCATGGCCTCGGGCGCTGCGAGCTACGCTCTGCCAGAAGAGAGACGAGGCAAGGAGACAGAAAAAACCCTCGTGGCCTCCTGCTACGCCGGTCGGGGGACGAGGGAGGGGCCTGGGAGGGACCTCACTGCCCATCCCGGTGGCGGATCTTTCCCTCCCTCCTCCCTCCGGCCACCACCACCATCCTCCCTCCTTCTATCAATCAGTATCAGTCAGTTATCCATTCGGACGCCCCAAGGCCCCCCAACAGAAGCTTTGCTGCGTGTAACCGGATACTAGTTCGCCGTCGGTGCTGGGGGCCGCTACCCTCCCTCCCCTCCCCAGCACCTCAGTCATATTGGTGCCGTGCCATCGCCCGCCCCCTTCCCAATCTGCCTTGGCCTTTTGCTTCTTTTCTTACCAGACCCTCCCTCTTGCTGCTGCTGATTCCTCCCCTCCCCCCTCTGGCTGCTGCTGATTGCGCGACCTCGGCCACGTCCTATCTCGACCTGCTCTAGCGGTCCTTCCGCCACAACCGGAGCAAATTTTTCTCCAACCACGGCTGCTTGCGTCGGTCACTTGTTCCTCCAATTGGTTTCCGTTGCTCTCCTGCCACAGCGAGGGAGCGGAGACATGAGAAGTAGAGAGTAGAGAGTGGCGGGAGAAGAAGCACAGCAGCAGCAGCAGCAGCCGGAATTCCTTCGGCCGCCTGTGGCCGCCTTCGCCCTTTAGAGATCGCAGTCTATCTCGTTCCCCAGCGACGACGCGACCCAGCCAGCAAGGCCGGAACCGACCCCCACCTGATCCCTGCACTGCAAACCTTACCCACCTGGATTCCCCTGGGAGTGGCCCACAGCATCTTCACACGCCCCCCCCAATCCCCCCCTTCGCCGTCGCTTGACTCGTGGCTGTTGTACCCAAGTTCTCAAGGGGGCGCGAGCGAGCCACTACGAAAACAATACAAGACCAAGCCCGCCTGCCTGCCATCGGCCTCGGCCTGTTCAACTCCCCTTTCGGTTCCAACCAACCAACTACTGCTTCATATTAATCCGCCTGCCCGCCTGCCCACCTACCCACCTGCCCGCCTGGCTCTCCACGTACCGATCTACCTACCTATCAATCCATATCTCCTCATCTGGCTATCAACCCCCCATCTACTTAACCTACTCATACCTGCTTCCCTACATATCGATACCCACCCTCCTGGCTGCCACTGCCTCATTTCCTGCCGACAAACCGAACCCGACCCTGCCGGGTGGTCCCTTTACCTGCCGACACGCACGCGAACGTGCACGCGCCGCCACCCGCAACAGACCTCTGGACGCGACTGCGCTCCCGCGACACCGTTCCCGCGACCGCCCAACCTCAATCCGAAACACCAACTCTCTTCCACAAGTCAAGATGCAGGGCCGAGGAATGACGATGCACAAGCTGGTAGTGCTCGGCGACGGTGGGGTTGGCAAGACTGCATTGACGATCCAGCTGTGTTTGCAGCACTTTGTGGAAACCGTGAGGGTCATCCTCTCCTCCCCGCGGCCAATCCCGCTCTGACCGATGCCTCTCCCACAGTACGATCCGACAATAGAAGACTCATACCGGAAACAAGTGCACATTGACGGCGAGGCCTGCATACTCGAGGTCCTCGACACGGCCGGGCAGGAGGAGTACACGGCACTGCGAGACCAGTGGATCCGGGACGGCGAGGGCTTCGTGCTCGTCTACAGCATATCGTCCCGGTCATCCTTCTCGCGGATCCGCAACTTCCACAAGCAGATCCAGCGCGTCAAGGATACCATGTCGACATCGCCATCCTCGTACCCGGGATCGCCCATCGTCGACGCGACTGCCGACGGCAGCCGGTATCCCGTCCCCATCATGCTGGTCGGCAACAAGAGCGACCGCGTCAGCGAGCGCGAGGTGTCCACGCAGGAGGGCCACGCCCTCGCCCGGGAGCTGGGGTGCGAGTTCGTCGAGGCCTCGGCCAAGAACTGCATCAACGTCGAGAAGGCGTTTTACGACGTGGTCCGGATCCTGCGCCGACAGCGGAGACCAGAGGGCTGGGGGCAGCTGACCGCACGCGGCACCCGGATCGGGGACGACGAGTCGGGGCCCGGGGACGAGCCCCGGTACCGCCGCTCGAACCGGGAGAAGAAGGAGCGGAAATGCACCATACTCTGAGCGCCATGTTTCTCAAGCCTGGGACTGATGAGGAACGAATTCGCTTCGGCTGCTGTGCTTTTTTCTCGCTTCTCCCGCCTTTCTGTCTCCCTTTTTGTCTCGTTTTAATACCACGACGCGCTCGGACCGAGGCGCATTCCAAAGCAGGATCCCATCTTTGTTCTCATTCGGTTGCGCACTTGTTGATATCAGGCTTGCATCACGGTCCATTGTCACTTATCGGCCGAGAATGGTGGCCCGGCGAAAAAAAATTCGTATTGGCTACAGTGTGATAGAATTCGGATTCGGCCGTGCCCCCACTATTTGTTGGAGTCCGGCATCCCGGACGACAATTGGACACTCATTCGGGCGCCGGCGAGGAATCTTTTTTTCTTTGCCCTGTATCATGACACATCCACTCGGCCGAAAGAGGGCATTATAGCCAGCCTCCCACAAAACATGACAGCGACATCCCACAAGGTCGACACGAGAATCGCACAACCTGGCCCCGCCACGGCCAATCCTCCACCCCCAGCGGACAGCCGATTGGCGCCTGACTGATGGGAAGCTACAAAAAGGCACGTCTGGGCGCGCTGGTCCAGGCCACCGGGGGGGGGAGCGAGGGGGGATGACAAACAACACCCTTTTGGTTTCTTGGGTCTTGTGGGGGTGGCGGCACTGGGCGCGGGGGGGAGAAGTAAACTGAGTGTATCTATGTGGAGGGCGAGTGTGCACATCTACATACATTTAGGCCCGCACCGCACGGGGGACGGCTCGCTCCCGACCGTCGCCGACGCTTATTTTCTCCGAAAGGACCTCCTTCGCAGATAAGGACAAGTCTTGCTCACATGGCCGTGGGGACATGGTCCGGCGAGCTCGGCGCGTCGGTGCGCTCGCTGAAAATCCCGGCCGCCTCGCCCGTCCACCCACTCTGCCCCAATGGCAGCGCTCGGCTTCGTTCCCACGCGCGGCATGTTCCGAAGGAGAGAGAGCGAGGAGGCGTGGGTATGCTGGTGAGTGGACAGAGAGGCTGATTGGGCGACGCCGGAGTCCTGATAGGCCGCGGCTGGCTCTATTGGCTCCCGCAGTCAGTTCGTGCTTCCCTCCGTCCGGCTCGCGCGCGGTGCAGACCAGACGACGCAGCCGCACAGCGGACAGCGTACCTATTGGGTATTCGGCAAGAGATACCCGCTTCCGGTGGGCAACGGGCGGAAGGACGGAAAGACGGAAGGACGGAAAGACGGAAGGACGGACGGGGGGGGAGGGTGGGGGGCGCGGGTCGGTTTGTTTGGGTGAAGAATACGAGTGGGGTGCAGCAGGCAGCATGCGTGCCCTCCTCCCGTGCGCGCAGCGCGCGAGCACGCACGCACGCGCCGCGCACAGGAAGGAGGGAGCAGAGCGGAGGGATGCAGGTGATGTCACCGAGCTGCGCGAGAGGACGGCGTGGGTGGGACGAGGGACAGCGGATCCGCGGATCCACAGGGCGGGCAGGACGGGCCGGCAGAGAGGGCACCGAGGATGGCCGCCCGGCGCGGGCTGCTGCCCTCCTGCTACTGCTGCTGCTGCTGCTACTGGCTAGATTGCCAGGCTGCTGCTGCAGTGCGGCGGCCGGGTGACTTTTGCTCCTGCGCTGCTGGCAACGGACTATTCACTAATCAGGATGCTCGGCGCGAGGTCTCCAATCCCGTCATCAATGTCATTCGGCGCATTCCCATCCCACCTAACAGCTAGCCCGCGGCCGGGTATCCGCGCCCCATTTCCGCTCAATCTCGGGCCAGACCGTTGTACTGGAGATAAGAGGAGGGAGAGAGGCCGCTAAAGACCCCACTCCAGAGCAGAGGTATCCCGCTCGCGTATCCCGCTCGCGTACCCTTGCAAGGTGAGCGGCCTGGTGGGACTTGCTACAAGTGGACCCAATGGAACACAATCCGTGGGACCCGTCCGAGTTGATCAGGGGGGCTTTCCTCATACTTTGACAGCTCGGTCATCTTCGGCACCGCGTCCTGCGGGCGAGGTCACGCCGCCGGAATGGAGGCGGGGGCCGAAGCCACGGAGAAGGAACTGGGGAAACACATACCGAACCGCCTGGTCCTGGCCCCATGCTTTCGCTTTCGTCAGTCGGCGGGGCAGGCACCGCCGGAGGGCCCTCGAGGAGCATGCCGGCCGGCGCGTATCTCACTCGGTGTTGATAGCGACGGACGGCAGGGGGGAGATCGTTGGCATAAGCTCCGAATCCCCTCCCCCGGTCATTCCCGGCCAGCAGCAATGATACTTGGGTCCCAAAACGCCCGCAGCCCCTTCTTGCCTTTGCAAGAGCCGGTCGTATTACAAACGCCCCGCGCCCGTTTGCCTCGGCCTCGGGCCCCCGCGCCTGGCGCGTGCGGCCTCAAGGGCCCGTCAGACATGTTGCCCGCTGTATCGAGTTGAGCCGACCGGAACGCGCCCTCTCCCTCTGCCCATTTCCGCCCCCCCGGGAGCCGGGACGATGGCGCGGATGATCGACGGGGAAGATTGCATTTCGCGCCAGCTCGGTCCTCATCCACGGCGTTGGGATGGATGGATGGATGGATAATAGGACGGACCCATTCCTCATCCGGGACCTGCATGGTGTCCGGTAGACGTGGCCGCCGCCGCTGCCGGGGTCTGCGCCCGGGGGGGCCGACCCTCGGGGCCCCCCTGCCGCGCTCCCTCGCCCCTCGCTCCCTCGACATCGACCGGGCCTTTCTCGCCCGCCCATGGCGCCGGCCCCTGTTGCGTCATGCGTGTATGACTGGTAATGTCGGCGGGAGAGCGGCGACGCGCCGTAACCTTTTCCTCCCTCTCCCCCGTCTCCCCCCTCGACGGTCGAAAAGAGGGAAAGCCTGGGCGGGCAGAGCACTCGCATGATATCGTCAAGTTCGGGGCCCGGCGCGTGCGAGTCATGGAGCTCGGGCCACTCCTCAACGAGTCGCGCAGGCACCCCCCCCCTCCTCCCCAGGATGGGATGTGTAGCGCCGCCATCCACTGCACCTGCGCGCGCACGCCCGCTCCTCCGCTCCTTCCTGCGCGCACCCCCCCTTCCCCCTAGCCCGGCGCCCCCAGGCCAATATAGAAGTGACTAGCCTGCTGTCAGTCTTGTCGCGGACGGGCGTCCACCATCTTAGGTCCTGGGGCAAAGTCGACTGGCGACTCCACTCACCGCCCCAGGTCCTGGGCCAATGTGGCCTGGCCGCCCACCGCCTCAGGTGCCAGCGCAATGCGGACCACCGGCCTGGTGCTGCTCGCGTCTGTCGCGGGCGGGCGCGGGTGCGCCACCGCCTCTCCTTTCCCGGCCACGGCGGCGGCACGGTCTAGACAGACCCCATGCTGGGGAAACGGTACGGGTGGGCCACGCCAAGCCCAAGCCATGAGCTGGCTCTGACTCCCCCTCTCGCTCCGGTAGGGAGGCGGTCGCGGGCTGTCTGGTGGGCTGTGGTGGTGGGCATGTACATATCACGCCACGTCCCTCTCGGCCTCTACCTCTCTCGCTCACCATGGCGCTCACCAGCGCAGTGACATGGCGCTGATGGAGCTGCAATAGCTGGCCTATTAAGCTGACCGGGATGGCGGTGTCTGCCAGCATGGATGGGCCGAATTTGACCGAGCAGAGAGGATGCCCTAGGATTTTAAATTGGGAGGGAGAGGAGAGGAGGGGCCGCTGTCGCATCCACCCATCCGAGTTCTCTTCCGCATAGGGCGCACTCGAGGCAAGCCATCGGGAGGGGGCGACCCACCCGGCTCGGTCTCGGAAGAGGGCTCTGGGCCGGGAGAGGCATGCACGGCTCGAGTTTCTCGCCATCTCAGCCCTGTCTTGTCGTGGTCATGGTCCCGGTTGTGTGTGGGGGGGAATGTGGGCTGACTATTATTCCGTGGTGACACTGCATGCACTCGGCCATAATACATCATGATATGCCGACAAATTTGGCGGGTCTGTCACCCGAGCGTGCCGCTCCGACGGCGGTGCCGCAGCCACCGGCCCTCAGCCGTGCAAGTGACGTGGCTTGCGGGAGCCGTTGTTATCGCGGCGACGGGAGAGATAGGCGCACCCACCTCGGCAGGACTTGCCCCGCTCATCGAGGGGAGAGGCACCGTGGTCTCATGGCCTGGAGTCCTCATGGTTTGAGATCTGCAGATACTGGTTGGAAGGGCCGCAACCGGGAGGGCCGGGATTTGTAGATCGGAAGAGAGGGGTGGTGCTCTTAATCGCTGCCGATGGGCTGCAGACTTGACGAGCACCGCTCTTTACTCTATCGGAGGGGAGGAGGTGGATGCCCGGGTAACGTTTTCAAAAGCAGCATGCGCTCCGCAGTTCTACGGGGCGTTGGCGATGGCCCGCCCCCCCCCTTCCCGAGCCTCAAGGGGGTTTCCTCTCGTGAGTGGCCCTGATTCGACGCTGATCAGGGTCCTGGTGGTCGAGCAGCGAACGGGTCTGGGGGACCAGGTCCGCCGCCACGTGTTTCATGTCGCCGCGCCGAGCATGATGATCAAGCAGAGGAGAGTGAAAAATTGGCAACGATGAGTGGCAGTATTCGGAAATGGCCGCGCCTGCCTCCGACTCTTGTGCATAGCTAGTCGAGGGCACAATGTGCTTGCATATACCGAGACCGGTGAACAAAAGAATGAAAGAAACAAAAATGCGGTGAGATTATTCGAGGTCGAGGCCTCCCCTTGGCTGCATACAGCCACATCCTTTGTTTAAGTGGCGGGCGACTGGCATCCGGAGGCACCCGTGTCCGCATATTACACGAGCATTATTGCAGTTCAAGCCCGAGGACGTCCGTGGAGCGGGTGACATCCGCTCCACGTGCGGTTTCATGTCACATTCATATTGCACGACTGCGTGTTTGTACTGCGGTGCACCAGATAGATAAGACCACTCGAGGTCGGATAGTGTGTAGCGCGGGGGAAATGGCGCAACTGCTTGATCCAGTTCGTCAGGCAAGCAGATATGGAATATGAGCGATCATATCAGATTGAGAAGATACAAGATACATACTAAGGGGGAAAATTCTATTGCTTCTATTCACTTCCCAACAAGTGTCCAACCGTGTCATAGCCGGTACCAATCAAGAGCAGCCACATCGGCGCCAGGCCGCGGCGACAGGACGCCGTCACATCGCCGCCGCCGCTATCTCAAGTCAACCCAAAGTCTTCAGTTTCCACCTCGGGCTGCCGCCTCAGCGGCCTCACTGCGCTGGCACAGAGGGCACTTGCCCCTCGTCGGGATCGCCTCAGTGGTCACGATCCCGCAAGTGTGCAGCGGGTGACCCATCAGGCTCAGGCTAAGGAGATAATTTCTTTCCTGCTCGTCGTGCCTGAGGAGCATTCGGGTACACAGGTTGGTGCGGCAGAAGGTGCGGCATCCACACTCGTACTTGTACCAGACGTTGATGCACATGTTGGCGTTTTATGTTGGGTTGGGCTGGGAGGGTGTGGGTTTTGCGGTTCGTGTGGTGTGAGTTCTTGGGTCTGCAGGGGCGGTGGATGGTTTGGTCAGTTGGTGGGTGGGGTGGCCAGTTGGTGTGAGGTGATTGGACTCTGGGGAGGCGGTGGCTCGCTATATATAGTGTTGATTCTCTCTCAAGACGAGACTGCAGCGTCAACGCCAGAAATAGGCCACTGTGTTCTTCGATACCTGGAGCACAAAGGGCCACAACGAGGCCTGAGGTCAAATTGGATCGGCTCGGGAGGAAAGCCTTGGGTTCCTTGACAGCGGGCTTTGTGTTGCGGCTGGTTCCGAGTGAGGACAGTGGATCGGAATGGGATTGTTTGTATTTCTGGGACAAGGGCTTTGTGTCCAGACCGACGCACAATCCGGGGATTGTGCACCTCGAGAGGGCTTGGCGCCTGGACCGAGTCCGGGCCGTGCGGGTCGAATACAATGGGATTGTGCATCTTGAAAGGGGGCCTTGTGTCCGGGTCGACGGCGACTCAGAAGGGTCGAGGACAAGGGGACTGTATCTTTGGACACGAGGGTGTCTGGTTACGCGAAGGACAGGTGATGGAGATGGTCTCTTGGGAAAGAGGGCCGCGGTGGCGCCGGGCTGGTTGGGATCACCGGTCTTCCGCTGCAGTGACACCTCGTGCGTGGATGGAAACTAGATCGACTACCGAAGTAGCGGAGAGCCCTGGAGGGGGCTTAGTCTTCGGCGGCGTCGGATGGGCGCACGGGTGGGAGACGGGGTCAGGTTTGGAACTGGAGACTGCTCAGGCGGTCAAGATGCTCCTTCTCCGACCAGGGATCAGACGAATCTGTCCGATTCGCCGAAGTGGGCCATCATTGTTCTAATGGAGAGCCATGGAATGAAGAGGGGCGCTGCCGCCGCCGCCCGCTGGGTGCGGCGAGCTGCCGGACCTCCGGCCTGGACCCCCTTCTTCCGAGTTGGGTTCCCCACCCTCGGCATTGTCCGCTCGGGAAGGAGGAGTGGTTAGGGGGGGGGACAGGTGATGACGGAAACAGCTGAAGCGACCCGGGTCGCCGAGTTGAAAGATGAGCTTCGCAGCATCGCGATTCTCGCGTCGCGAGGGGGGCCGCAATGGGTGGCCGCCTCCCAGAGTCGCGAGGTCACCGCCAGGTCTGCAATCTGAAGGCGGTGCTGAAACAGTGCCAGAAAACAGAAAAAATTGACGAAGGCCCATGGCATCGCAAGTCCCCGTGCCACAATAGCCAGCCCTCTCCGGCCCGGCCGTTTGGTTCTCCACTCTTCTACTCGGGGAGGGCGGGGGGGTTACAATGGTTACAATGGCCAGCCATCTCCGACCCAGCCGTTCGGTCCTCCACTTTTCCACTCGGGCGAGGGGTGAGGGGACCGGTCTCGCCGCGTTCCTGAGCCCCCACGCCGTGTGGGCGTGTGGGGCGACTGGGGAGGATCCTCGGTCTCGGGCACGGCGCAGTCGACTCTCGACTCTCGTCCCCAGCAGCAGTCGGCCGGCCGGACTGGCCAGACCTACAGCCCGTCGGGGGAGAGGGGCCCGCGGGCCGTGCTCTGCAGATTGGATCGAGATCTCCCCGACCGCCATGGCTCACGGAGGCGGACCGGTGTCGCCCGTCAGATGTTTGTCTCTCTGGGCCCCGAGAAGGACCGGCGTCGCCTCACAGACACCTGTTCTGTTCGCCGCCAGAAGGACTCATGTCGGCTTGCAGGTTACTCTTTCTGTTTAACCCGAGAAGGGCGGGTGTCGCTGTGCGGGTGTCTGTCTTTATCTGCCCTGGTATCGCACGGCAGTCGTCGGCTTCGTCCTCTTTTCGCACTGGGGTGGCGCCAGGCGAAGGAGGGCGAAGAGACCGCAGAGGAGACGCGAGATGGCCTGAACGAACAAGCTTAAATCCACGCTGCTGGAAGATCGGTGAACACTTCTCAACCTCGAACCACACCAGCCGGCTGGAATATCTTTGGTCGTTCACCGAGACCAGTCTACAGATTCAGCTGCCGCCACGGTCCCCTCTGTCGAGGCCGTCCTAGAGAATCACGACACAGACCCGAACTGAAAAGCGCGGAACAATGATGCGCGCCATCCCCCTTGCAAAATTGACGGCAAAACTCCACACTTGAACCTTTTTGAGCCTCGCCGACGCCAGCCAAGACGTCTTCTGAGAATAGCCAGCTCGCGCTTCATTCAGGGAAGTCCAGCATCGGGCTACCAACGTGCCCGTCGCGACGGAAATGACCTCTCCGAGCGAGCGCACCGCCACCACACGCCTTGAGAGCCGTTTCGCGGTGGGATCGTGACCCATCACGGCCCGCCCCGCCCGCGAATGCGAGATGATCGGCACACCCGGGCCGCCTGGTAGACGGCCCAATTGAGGTAATCAGCGGCAAGGGGCCGGCCTCGAATGCAGATGAATAAGGACCTACACGTGGGCTGCTGTTGATGATGGTGTCCATCACCTCTGAGGTGCTCTTGCCTCGCATCCGCTCCATCTACACACACACACTCGCTCCATGTGTGCGCACACTCGATCCATCTGCAAGCACACTCGCTCGTTCGCCACTAAACAACAGACCACATCACTCGCTACCCTACCCCCCCCCGAACATGAAGCTCTCCTTCGCTCGGTTTTCCGCTGGCGCCTGGGCCTTAGCTATCCGCGACGACTCACTTGTGATTACCGGCTTCTCCGCCTCCTGCACTCCCCTCGGGAACTGCCAGTGAGTCTTCACCCCCTTCATCTTCGCCCCTTCATCTTCACCTCTTCATCTTCACCTCTTCCACCTGATGTCTCTCCCAAACAGGTACGGATTCTTCATCGGTGCGATCAAGCGTAGCGCCACCCTCGCCGGTGCTGGCGGCATCCCCCCAGTCACGGCTGGCACCTGTTCGAACAGCGGCGCCGTGAGCTGGACTAGCACCAAGCAGTCCGACAGCGGGTTCCAGTTCAAGGTTGCGGAGCCGCTACGTGGCACCTTGGTCCTCCTGAGCTACTGCCACGTGATCCCGGGCAGCGACATCGCGACCGAGAACGATGGCGCCACGCAGGTGAAGCACTACACCGGCCCGGCGAACCTTACCGCCGCCACTGCCGAGTGCAGCAGCTGGGGGACGGGCCCGCCGCTACGAGCCACTGTTGGGTATAGTAGTTAAGGGACGACGGGCCCGGAGGGAGGGTTCGGGGTCAGGATGATTGCAGGGGATTTCAAGGGAGAGAATTTAGGATGAGAATGATTCGCATATGGACCGGAGGAGCAGGGCAGGGTGAGGCATCATGCGCGTGTAAGATGCTGCTGCACCGAGAATGGAGTGATAATCGACCTATTGACAACATGTCGCCCAGAAGCCTGCGCTTTCATGTCCCCATGTTGAGCTCAAAATAGCCCATAACTCGGCAGCCGAGACCAGGCGGAGTACAAGCGGGGAGTAACTTCAACACTGGGCTCTGTTCCTGGGTGCGGTTGCTCTTGCCGTGGGCTGCTGATGACGTCATTACGAATCGCAAGGCGCTTGTCATTTAGCGTTGCTCCATGCGGCACAGGCCCATATTCCGCATAGGCCGTCCCAGTTTATACGCTTCGTCTTCGAGAGCTGAAAACCGAACGAGACATGTCAAATCTATCTGTTTGAGAAACAGGCCGCACATGATCGCGCCTCTGACTCCCTCCTTCTGGAGTCGCCACTGCCATGTCGGGCCCTTCGGCCGCTCCCGCCAGGCATGCCACCTGATGGCCACCACTGCCAGGCCAGCTGCGGGCCTCTGGAACACGGGAATATGAGAACGAGGGATTCGTCCCTGTCCTGGCCATCGTGGCCCACACCAAGATCTACAGTTTCCCGTCGTAGGTGTCCTTGTCATCAGCCTCATCTGCCTCATCTGCCTCATCAGCCTCATCTGCCTCCCATACGAGAGCTATATTCTCTGGACCAGAGATGAGTGCCAAGGTAGGAAGAACACGTCGTCCTGCTGTCCTCTCTGACGCCTCTCGGCCTTCTTCATTGGTCCACTCAATCCACTGCCCCGATTGGTGCCGCTGTCGTCATGTGACCTTACCCTTGTGTAGCCTCGCGTAATAGCCACCTTGCCAAATCTCTGCGGCCTTCTTCAGGAAAGACCAGACATCATCATACCTGCGACAGGACTGCCATCGTCCGCCCCCCAAGAGACTCCAACCAATTCCGATCTATCGCATCCAGAGGTTGCCGCATGGATAACACCGAACTCCCCAGGGCCGATAGGCTCGTGGCGTCCTTCACCTCCTGCCTGGATGCCATGGATAAGCTGCAGTCTTATCTACTCACCCAAAATGACACATCTGTACTTCGCATCCGGATGGCCGATCTCAGCGACTCCTTCGATCAATGGGGTCGGCGTGTGGGGGTTGACCAAGGGACTCTGTCAGACGACCATGATCCGGCCCTCGATGACCGAGACACATCGTCGCTCGCGTACGAACTCCTCCGCGTCATCAGGCACCTCGGCGAGCCGAGTCAGGAGTATCCACTTCTCTCGGATGTGCTCATCGACTCGGCTGCCAGCAAGCACTCATTCGGGTTGTTCCAGTCATGGACCCCCAACAGCATGTCGGTCAAGTCGAAGAGAAAGAAGCAGACGCGGGTGCTCACCGAGCAGATTGGGCTGCTCGAAAAGCTGGTCCAAGAGCTGCATAGTTTGGTCCCTCTGGACCCGGAACAGAAAATTCAGCCTGCACATGAGCCAGCGCTAGATACGACCTAAACGCACCCACATTTCCGGCAAAGTTTAACCGAGATCAGGAACTCCCTCAGACACTCCCCCAGGAACATCCCCAAAGCATCCCCACCCCGCCGGGTTACGAACGATCCTGAATCGAATCTACAGGGAGATCGGAGGTGAGGCGTCCATGACAGCTGCCTTGTGTCGGTTGATCCTTTTGTGCTAACTGTACGAAGCCGAGACTCGACGCGAGATAGAATCCTGGCTCCTCGGCCCCGTTGTCCCGAACAAAGTCTATAGAGACTCCGTCAAGAAGAGGCTACCCGGCACCTGCGACTGGATTTTCAACAGGTCCGAATTCCTAGCCTGGGTCTCCCACAACTTTTCCGAACAACCGTCAAAGGTGCTGTGTGTCAGCGGACCCGAGGGATCGGGGAAGACAATTCTCTGTGCTTACGTGGTCGAACATCTTTTGTCTACTGTCAAGACACCTATCGGCTATGTCTTCTTTGACCTCCACTCCGGCGAACAACCAAACAAGTTGATGGCTGTACGGGCATGGACCTCGCAGATCGCATCACAACACGAGGGCGCATTCGAAGTCCTCCGGCAGAGATGGGAAGCCGATCCTAATCCGATCGCGACGGAACGCAACGCCACGCTGTATTTGGACACCATTCTTCGCAAGATCCCAGGCTGCATACTTGTTGTTGACGGCCTGGACGAGTACATCCCTCGCGAATGGGATGTGAACACGGACACTCGAGTTCTAGCGACAAGTCGCAGCTGGCCTGAGGGCTCGCCTTGGAAATTCATCAAACTTCAGATCTCGCCGGAAGATGTCCAAGCAGACACAGCTGCTTATTCACGAGCGATCGTCGACAAGATGCTCATAAACAAGAGCGACATATACCGATCTATCATCTCTGAGGCAATGTCAGATCGATTCGGAGGAAGCTTTCTATGGCTCAAGATGCAAGAGGGATACCCGACGAACGCAATGAACATGGAACAACTCCTCGCCGCTATCAAAAAGACCCCACCAAATCTCAACATTCTCTATGATCGAAGTTGTCAGAGGATCATGCAACTTCAAGAAAGAGAGCGACTCCGTGCTTTTGCCTTGCTACGCTGGGCGGCGTTTGCACTACGACCCCTAACAATTTGCGAAATCACTGAAGCTGTCCTGATCGACGACGAGTGCGAAGACCTCCGGACCGACCTCCTCCCTGAAGTGATCGACGATGACTACATTGATCGCGAAGTAGTCGGTCTTTGTGCCCCATTTTTGGAGCTCAGCTGTCAAGACTCGGATCAGTCGGCGGGGCGAAGGACGGTGCACCTGACGCACTTTTCTGCCAAGACGTATCTGATGCAGAATCTCCCAATTCCGAAGTGGATCCGAGAGAATGAACGCAGTGGGGCTTCAAATGAGCAAATGCAAGACATGTCGCTCACCAAGTCATGCCTTCATTACATCAACTCTGGCCGGATCTGGAAAGCGGCTCTGGATGAACCGCAGCCAGCTCTCGGGGTTTCATTTCGAGACTATGCGGCAGCGTACTGGCACCGTCACTTCAAGTCCGACCGACGCCTCACCCCCCCAATGACCCTCTTCCCCCCCTTCCCCCCCCCCAGAGCGCCCGGCGTCGATACGGAAATATCAAGGCTCGTGATCCGGTTCCTCAATCGAAGAAACCCCAGTTGGGATGCTTGGAGGGAATGGTTCGACTCGCAGAAGCAGCTACCAGGGACCGAGACGATCACACCAAGCCCATTATACTACGCAGTCGAGCTCGAATTGACCAATGTGGCAACCACTTTGATGAAAGAGAAGGGGTTTGATACAAACGAGGAAACTGGTTGGGGAAGGTCAGCTCTGAGCGCTGCCTGCATGAAAGGCAACTATGAAGTTGCGAAGGTGCTCCTCAGTCAGGATGTTGACTTGGCGAAGAGAGAGACGCTCTTGAAAGCAGCATCAATCAACGGCCACAGTAGGATAGTTTGGATACTTCTGGATCAGGGAGTCAATCCCAGGGCCACAGATAACGACGGATCGACGCCATTGCATATGGCATCAGGTGCCGGACACACGTGTCTGATTTCGCCACTTCTCGCCATGGGGGCCGATCTCGAGGTCACGGATAACGATTGATGGACGCCGCTACATATGGCGTCTGGAGCTGGCGGTTACAATCTGACCGATGAGCTTCTCAACTGGGGGGCCGATCCCAATCTGACCCATGAGCTTCTCAACTGGGGGGCTGATCCCAATGTCATAGACAGCGACGGATGGACGCCGTTGCATGTGGCATCGAGCATTGGCAACGACAAAGTTGTCCGTGACCTGCTCAGCAGGGGGGCCGATCCTGGGGTCACGAACAAGGACGGATGGACACCGCTGCTTCTGGCGTCAAATAACGACCATATGAATGTGGTCCAGCAACTTCTCCTCGGGGGGGCTGATCTCAGGGACGCGACCAAAGATGGATGGACGCCGCTGCATCTGGCATCAAATAACGGCCATATAAAGGTGGTCCACGAACTTCTCTACAAAGGAGCCGACATAGTCGCGAAAAACAAGGGATGGGTGCCGTTATATATGGCATTGATCAGCGGCCAACGCGACGTTGTTGAACTACTTCTCGAGAAGGGGGCCGACCTTGCGATCGCGAATATCTCCGACCTATCGGTATCTCGTCAAACTGTCCCGATACCCCCGACTCATCAATGGCTACAGTCGCCCAGCCAGACAGGATGCACCCCGGAGGGCCTTGGCCCAGGCCCAACCTCGACCTATATCAGAAGCGAGTTCGTAAGCCAAGTTAGCCATCTTGCCATGCTTGACTGCAACCAGACCCCAGAGTTTTGCATCAAGTTCATCATCGACTGGGATCTACCGGAATTTTCACGCGAGCAGGAGTACGAAACCGCTCTCGTCAATGTGCTCACAGACGCGATAACTCTGACCGGGCACGGGGACAACTTGCAAGCGGCCAGATGCGAAGATTACGTGAAACAGACATGGCCGGAAACCGGGCCGGGGCTCCTCGAGCTCCTCCAGCGGAGTGTCAAGAACGAAGAGGTTACTTACGGATATAAGAGGATTGGGAGTCGGGCTTGGGTTGAAATGACTCACACAGGGATTCTGAGTCACAAGGCACGACTGGCGAGTCGGTTGGAGACGACTGAAAGACTGGTGTTTGGTGGCAAGAGCAAGACACGACCGACAAGTTCTCTCGAAGATACAACGCTTCAAATTTTCGCAATTGGGGACCTGTTATCTGTTGCCGAAGTTGCTGAGCAGCTGGCATGGATCGGGGCTGCTCTCCGCTCCGCACCTGGGCCTGATGAAGCAGCCTATTGCACTCCACATATCGCCGAGCTCTCCGTCGACCAAGCACCAACCGAAACGTTCAAGTTCGGGATCTGCAAGCTCGGATTCCAGATCGAAGGCCTTCGTGACACCAGCCTTTCGAGAACAAGCAATTGCTGGAGGGGCATGTTCCGAAACCCGGTCATCGTCAGGGGTTATCCGATTCCGCCCCGTCCCGAGGTCGATACCGGACTTGAGATCCCGTTGCAGATGATGGTCGCACTCACAAAGTGCCAAAAAGTTGTTGAGTTCGCAGGAACGACGTTCCTCAAGGGGTTTGCGGCTATGCTGGTTGCCGTCCGGGTTGTCGAGCATGTCATATTTTGGCACCTTTGCTACAATCCCAGCGGCGAGTACATCTCCTACGACGATGGTCGGGTCCCCCGCGTTTCCGGATCTGCGGGCCCAGCACGGAGCATCCGCCCAGAGGCTCTGGAGAGCGGGCGTCATATCGTGGGGTGGAGCAACAGGGTTCAGTACTTGATCGGTTCGTCTACTTTGGTCAAATCCACCATCGGCCTCTCCGTATTGACATCTCCTCAGGTACACCCGACGCGGATTACGCGATTGGGCGGACCGCTTTGCCAGAGCCGAAGTCATCGGTCGTGCTTGAAAGATTCACCGTCACCGTTTCTCCGCCGATTGTGAACCTCCAAATCAGTATCGCACTGGGTATCAAGGATAAGCCGGTCCATGCCGGCTTTCTTGTCGAAGAGTATCGAGATACTCTGAAGGTCATCAAGGAGAAGTATTTTGTGTTCTACGACACCAGGGAGAGACGCGCATGGCTTGTTGACGGACTCAACACCGTCCTGCACCTCCTACGTGCATTCATCAAGCATTCAATCGAGAGAAGCGACATGGGCGGCATATTGATCGACATCCGCACGAAAATCCAAGAAGCGAGCCCCGCCACAGCGGTCACCACCGTGGCTTCCGCTTGGGAAGTCCTGACCAGTGACAGAAACCAGATGCTACCCCTGGACGCGGAGACGCCCAGAGAGACATCGCGGTCGGAGGAAGCTACCTCAGCCAGAAAGAATCTCACATTCAAGGACCGCGTCGAACAGCTCTGCCAGGTGCTATTGAAGATTACGGCCTATCATGATGAGCTGAAGACACAGTCAGGCCTCATATGGCGTGTCGGAAATCTGCCGGGCCACCATATTCAAGGGTTCGAGTAAGTGCAACTTGGGCCAGCATAGCTTATCGCTTTCTGCCGCTGTCGTTGACTCATTCGGTGTGCGTAATAGATTCATGGATGTGGCCACGCAACAGAGCATGTGGCCGAAGAACGCCTCTCTACACGGCACTGGATCGGGCTGGATCGACTTGGCCCAAGCTCTACGTGCTGTGACACTGTTCGGCGCCGGCTTCGGCGAGTTGCTCAGGCCAGAAAGGACATCGGTCCAGCCACAGGAGACGCCAGGCCAGCCGCAACGGACACCGGAGCAGCCACAAAGGACGCTGGACCAGCCGTGTTGCGACTCGACAGCCTCCGCCCCCACCGGCCAGGACCTTCTCGCCGTCTACGGGACCGACCTGATCAGGATCCTGAACGACCATGGCTCGAGAGATGAGATACCCCGGCGGCTGATCAGAAATATCTATTGGTATTCCCCAAGCGGTCTCGACTTCGAGTGCAAGTGCGGGCGCCAGGCCCAACCTCGTGAGATTGAGGATCGGAACAGCAGACCGCTCGCGTTGCTCGGGCGCGAAAGTCAGGACGCGCCGTGTCCCTTCTCCAGGGTGCAGGTGCTTATACCGACTGATTCCCCGCGATTTTACGGTCTGGAGTCACAGAGCCTCGGAGGCGCGGTGGCCCCTAGGGGCGCGTTCATATTCGGGCACCGCTTGAAGCTTCCGATCTGGTTAGGGCGGAACATGGGCGATCCGGAGTCGCTGAGGCGGAGATCGCACAGCCGAGGCAGGTGACGAGGGCGATTTGTTCAGCAAGCTTCTAGGAGAAAACCGGCGCAGATGATAAGACTGGGATTATCGGGAGGTTATTCGATGGGGCTCGAGGTTTTGGGGCGTTTGGGGGGATATCTCAGCTGTGAGGACGCAGGGTCGTTTGCAGGGAAATTTGATAGCCCAGTCGGAGATGTTTTACTAGCCGAGCCTCGGTTTGTAGACGGCTGCATCCGGTCTGTAGGTAGAAATTCACGGAATCCCCAGTCTCCTCGTTTGGTGATGTGCTGCAGCTGGGGCTGAAGCGGAAAGCGCGCGCGCGCGCGTTCTTGGCCTCGCTATGGGCCCGGGAGCTCTCATCACCGCCTTCGCCGGGTCCTGGCGGCTCCTGTTTCTCAACACCGACCCAGCGATTCGTTATTTTATTTCTTGATCCGGTTTAAGGGCTCAGATCATACCGCCTGGCAGTGGCAAGGGGCAGTGGTGTTTCGTGGACGAATCAGCTATCGGCCGCAGCTGAAGATGCGGTCCAATTTGTAATATATATATATAGTTGGTCTGAGCGCGGTTTCCCGTGCATGGCCCGGTCCACACCGGCAGTGGTGGTGCCGATGACGATGGCGGCAGTCTCGTCCGCACGAGGCCCCAGGCGGCCCAGGGGTCCCACCGCTCGAGCCTGGCCACAGGAGCCGCCCGCCGCAGGCTCAGTATGACGAGCCGGCGAGCCACCTTGGGAAACCACTCAAGGACTAACATTCCCCCTTTTCCCATGGGTCTCCAGCTCTGAGCCGGGCAGCGTGCCAGAGTCCACTTCTGTCGCTCAATTCAGAGACACGCTCGAAGCCCGGGTACGTGCTTCTGTGGCGAGCATGCTGTATGGACTCTCGACTTCGACTGCTGCCGGGATTGGAAATGACCGAGGCCGAGATAGGGGCCGCAGTCGCCTCGTGCTTTCGGAATGATCCGTACATACACTTTACGGCCCAGGAAGGAAAAGACGGAAGGAAAGGAGGGACGTGCAGGCCAGGATTACTTCTCCAGGGCCAGCATGGCAAGATTGAGGGCAGGCGAGGATTGACCTACTGCCGACGCGAGTGTAAATACATAGGTGGCTCCCATCCACCAGCTTTCTTGGTCCGCAACGCCTCAGGGAAAGAAACAAAACAGATGCCTGCCCGACTTAAATGGGACCTCGGGAACCCTTCCCATCGCCAGCCGTCATCCTCGAGACTTACAAGAATATCATACTCCCACTATAGTTGTCTCAATCAGGCAGAACACACGGAAAGAAATCGGCCGAGTACCTGGCGGCCGAAACAATCCAGTTCTGGCTCGGGTGATTGACACGTGCGTGCGACATGGTATGCGTTGCGGGGACGAGGTGCAGGGGTGATGGGGGGAATGTGTTGCCGAGGAGAGATGACGTAGGGGGCGTTGTATCCAGGTAATGTTAGTTCGGAAGGGGAGACGGGTATCTATGCTCCGTAAAAGGGGAAGGGGGAATCAGGGCAATGTGGGCTGTTTCCTGGTCGCGGTGTACCATGATGATCGGTGGGCAAAAAAACGGAGAGGCCGTGGGCACGACGCAGTCGGAATCCCCCTCCTCCCATCCTTGCCGAACTGGAACTGCGTCTGTCTGTCTGTTTGGTGTTTGGGAACCGAGGGAAGCAGGGGCAGGCAGCAAAAGCGGCTATTGCCGCTGTGAGATATCGCAGCTCTCGAGGTCGCGCAGCAGAATGGCCATCTCGGCCCGCTTGACGGCCTCGGCAATGAGTCGGACCTCCCTGAGCAAAGGGTCAGTCGCGCTGTCGACGATCTCGGAGACGGGCGGTGGCCGCGGCGGCCGGATCGCGGATGCGGACTCGGGCGACGACTGCGAGGGGGGTGTCATGCCGGCGACGGGGGAGCCGGAGGAGGCGGAGGCTGCGGGGAGGGCGGCTGCGGCTGCGGCTGAGGCTGCGGGTGCAGGTGCTTTTGCGGGGGTGGACGTCGCTTCTGGACGGTCCATTTGCATGTGTTCTTTGTACTCGGAGCGGCGGCGGCGGTGGCGGCGACGGTAGTGGTGGTGGTCGGTCAATGAGCGATAGCGAGCGGCAGTATTCTGTCGAGTCTGCCGAGCTTTGATCGAGGGTGAAAGGGAAGGAGAAAAGAATAAAGGGAGGAAGGAGCAATGAGGGAGGGAGTATGAGGGAGGGCGCGGAGGTAGGAAGGGAGGGAGGTGGAAAGAAAAGCGAAAAGCGAAAAGAGAAAAGAGAGGCAGTGAGCGTGGGGCTAATTTGGGCAGATTATGGATAGAAGGGGAAAAAAGGTTCGGGCGGCCGTGCTCATTTCCCCGTCGAGGGTGGGCGGGGGGCGGGGGCGAGGGAGACACGAGCAGGAGAAAGCAGAGCAGCAAAACGTGGAGGGGCAGAGTGGGTTGGAACGGGGTAGGGTTAGAACGAGGGGCGGGGGCAACACAAGTTCCCAAGCTCTTGTTTGATGACGGCGGGAGGTGGGGAGAGGTGAGGTGAGCAGTTGGGAAAAGGTGGACGCGGACGGCGGATCGCGAACACTCCTCCGGCTCTGGGAGGGGGTGGGGGGCGAGGGGGAAGAAGCGCGCGCTGCCGAGGAGAGCCCGAGAGGCAGGGATGCGGTGGGAGGGGCAGGCTCTAGCGATGTGGGGGATCTTCGGCGGGGCCCCGGGCTCTCTTCTCCCTGCGGCCCGAGGGCAAGCCGCGAATACCAGCCCCCAAGCGACCGCGGCCGTGAGCAGCAGCAGCCGGTGCTGCTCATGGCGCGAGTCGCAAGTCGGTAGTTATGAGCCTGTCCATGGCCAGCCTGATCTTGGCATTCACATAGCCAGTCAAATCGAAGTCGAACCAGCCAGTCAGTAAGTTGTACTCGAAGCAGCGGCACTGCCCAGCAGCAGCCGAATCAGTAGTCGGCAGCCAGCCCTACCGCTTCTATCGCGGGGTCAATGGTGAGAGTGCCCCCGCGTAATCACCAGCCCGATCCTGGCGCCCATGCCACCACCGCGAGACGGGCTAGCAGCATAGGCAGCAGAAATCTTATGACGGCGGCGGGGCGGTCGGCAGGGGGATTCCCAGCGGCGGCGGCCGCCGCCGTCGCCGCCTAGCGCGAGCGCGATTTCACTTTGCGCACTCCGGCAGCGGGTTCGGCGATCGTGTCCTTCCTCCCACTGAACTGACTGCGGGCCGAGGAGAGGAGGGCGGGCGGGGGGGACGAGAGTCGCAGTCCCAGCTCGCACCGAGAACGAGCGTGTTTCAGGGCGGCAGGACCGGCAGTTGGAATAGTCAGGTTACTATCACAAGGCGACACGCGATATCTAGACTGGTGCCGTATGTAGACCGCGGCGGCGCGAGCAGGGAGGGCGGGAGGGTCCCACGAGGGCCAGTCGAGCCACCCCACATCTGGGTGGGACAGATGGCGCCAGTTGAGCTCGGCAGCAATCCAAACGGTGGCAGGTCCAAAATGCACCCTCGGGCCAGAATCACAGAGAGCGATTCATTACGCAGATATCACACTACACAATGTCTCCCCTCCTCGCCATCCCGGCCCCGATCCGCGCCCTCTTTAAGCTCTTCCCTCTCGCCACCCTCCCGGCCGACTCTCCGCCCGCCAGCTGTCCACCCCCGCCCGCCGCCGCCGCCGCCGAGGCCGAGGCGTCCCAACCCCAATGTGAACTACACCTCTTCCTCCTCCCCGACGGGGGTCGGCGCAGCCATAATCCCTCCTGCCTCGAGATTCAGGTCGGTCGCCTCACCCTCCCCATCCTCCCCGCCCCACTGCCCCGCCCCATTTGCCCATCCCGCTGCCCCGCCCCACTGCCCCGTCCCACTGATCAGGGCCCCGCAGACCCTCCTCGCACTCGGCGGCCGGAAAGCTCGACTCATCCCCTCGACGAACCACGCCTCCCCCTCTGGCTCGCTTCCCTTCATTGGGCTGCTCCCCTCGAACGAGCTCATATTCCGCCGACGCGAGATGATCCGGCACGCCGGCCTCCCCGCCCCCCCTCCGGCCGCGCAGGCCTACGCGGCCCTGCTCGACGGCCCGATCCGTTCCGCCTGGTTGTTCGCGCTTTACCTTTCCCCCGCCAACGAGCCGCTGCTGCGGCGGCTGTATCTCGACCCCGTGTCCCGGTCGGGCGCCGTGCGGGCTCACGTCGGGATGCGGGTCCGTCGCGCGGCGGCGGCGGCGGCGGAGGCGCCCACGCAGGGTGACGCCGAGACGGTCTACGCCGCGGCCCGCGATGCCTTTGGCGCGCTCGAGACCGTCCTGGCCGACAAGGACGGGCGGTACCGCGAGGCCGGAGGCGGGGCGGGTGAGGGCGCGGAGCGGTTCTTCTTCGGCATGGCCAGCCCGACCGCGTTCGACGCCCACGTGTATTCCTACACGGAGCTGCTGCTGAATGAGACGTGGGAGTGGGGCGACCGCACGCTTCCAGACATGGTTCGGGAGTTTCCCCGCCTGGTCGCCCAGCGGGAGAGCATATCGGCCCGGACGTGATGCGTAGGGATGGGATGGGATTGATAAAAGGCGAGGGACGGGGGGGCCAGCCAGCCAGCCAGCTTATGGGCCTCCAAGGACTGTTCCGAACCCCGGCGGAATCTTACAGGCCTTCCAGGGGCCTTCTAAGCCCCTGAAGGTATATTATGAGCCTTCCAGGGCGTAAGGTTCTGAACGCCTCAAGGTATCTTGTGGGTCCTTCTGGCTGCGTAATCAAAGCGATACATACCGATGGAAGCCTACTGCCATGTATCCCTCTGAGAGTCGTGCTGGGAAGAATACATTCAAGACAAGGCGATGGTCCAAGTGGCCTGCTTCTTCGAGTTTGCCGCCTTCTCGAGCTCAGGCCAAGAAGGCGGCGGCGGCACTTCCGATCAATGAGCAACATCCCGGTCTACCACTCCCAGGTCGACGGGTCGGAGAGGCGGCGGCAACTCGTACTGTGCGAGATGCTGGTCACGCTCGGGAACCGATTGCAACTCGTGCTATCCACGCCGGTGACCACGTTCGAGAAGCGACGGGGACTCAATCCGTGAATCGGGAGGGAGGGGGGAATACCACGGGAGATGCATACATGATGATTCCTGCGCACTCAGGATCACTCAATACTGACTCAGATACAGGCCCTCTTCTGGAACTACCAGCAGCAGCAGCAGCCGGGCATGTGGATGCGAGTTTGGTATCTGTCATGAGCTGGAGAGGATGGGGGCGGCGGCGGGGCCAAGATAGAGAACAGAGACATGGGCCGAGGCAAAGAGAGGGGGGAGGAGTCGAGGTAGAGATAGAGGAGGCGGAAGCCGAGGTATGCGGAAATAAAGCCGAGGCAGATGAAAACAAGGCCGAGATTGACAGAGACAAAGTCGAGATCGGCGGATGCAAGGTCGAGGTGGAGGGAAGCAAAGGAACGAATCGCATATGCGACACTGAGGAACAAACAGGGCCGGGAATTTTAGCATCCGTCTCCCAGAAAGACACACGGTTCGTGGATGAGCTGCGAGGAACATGCGCGCATGCAATGCAATGCCATGCCATGCAATACATGTACCCCGCCCGGCGCTGCTGCGAGCGGGCGATCCGGCTCCCGATTGCGTATCGATCCTGTACGATGGTTCCATTCCATTCACATCCCTGTCATCATCATAATCGGCGCCCCCGCCGACCCCTCGCCAAAATCACCTAGTAAAACCAGCACCAAGAATCCATATTCACCGAGAGCGGAGTTATGGGCCCCAGGCCAGCCAGCGAGCTCCCTCACTCTCCTCTGTCCGGAGAAGCAGCTCGGCCACGACCTCTAGGTGCTTGTCGTAGCCCGCCGACTCATCCCCGTCCGTCCCCTTCCTCATTGCCCGGCTTCCGCCTGTTCTAGGACTGGATCATCTCCTTCGTCACGTCCTGGATCGAGACAAACGCGCCCGGCCCGCCCGCCTCGCGGAGTTCCTCGAGCAAGACGCTGGTCTGGGCCCAGACCTTTTCCAGTCCGGGGCGGGAGGACTTGCCAATAAATTCTGGATTGGTGGGTCGGCCGGCCAGTCAGTTATTGATAACTCGGAGACGGCGGACCAGAGAGATGTCGGGCGGATGGACGGTCGCTTACCAAGGATGACCGAGTTGAGCTCCTCGGCCACGGCGACGCGGCTGTCCTTGCTGAGCAGGTGGGCCACGTGCGGGACCTGCAGCGGGGACGCGTACGCCAGCAGAGAGCCTATCTCTCCCAGGGCCTGGGCCACCTCGGGGGTCCGGTCGTTCTTGTAGTCGGCCCGGAGCGCCTGGCCGTACTGCAGCATCTCGGCCTCGAGCTCGGACACGCGCTCGAGGTCTGATGCGGGGGCGAGGCCTTCCACCTCCATGTTTTCCCAGGAGCGGTCTTGGTGGTGGCCGTCGGGGTAAACGGGCCGGTACGCGGAATTCGAGGTCTGCTTGCCGGTGGTGTTGGACGCGGCGGCGGCGGCGCTCAGATCGGCGACGACGTGCACCATCTCGATGAACTTGCGGCACCGCAGGCGAAAGTAAACTTGGGGGTTCTGCTCGAGCACGCCGGGGTAGAAGCGGGCGGTGTAGTCGAGGACCTTGTCGATGTTGCCTTCCAGGACTGCCTTGCGAATGACTGCGGGGGTCAGCAGAGAAAGAAGATGGGCAGACGGACAGTAGAGCTCACGCTGTCGGTTGCGGGCGTCCTCGTCGTCCTTGACGTTGACTCCCTCGACGACAAGTGTGGGGTCGAGGCTGAGGGCCTTCTTCTGGTCGCGAATCTCTTGAGACAGGGCCCTGGCCGTGTCGACGTAGCCGTCGTGCTGGAGAAACTGGAGGACCTGTTGAGGGGGTGAGTAATGGGAAGTCGAGTGGGTGGCTTTTTTTTCTTTTTTCTTTTGGGGAGGGGGGGGCTGGATCTGGCTCCGACGGGGGGGATATCGTACCAAGGCCTGGATGAATTCAGTCTCATTGAGAGGATGGGCCAGCTTTGAGGGGCTGGACGCGTACGGTCAGTGATGTATATATGTTATATATCCGTCGCCACGGCAGACAGACCACACATACCTCGCCTGGGATATCTGTTCGCGGACGGATTCCTTCTCCAGCTGCGCAGTCCAATCGATTTCCCGGTCAGTCCAGTCCCACGGCTGTCACCGAGAGGAAGAGGGACCTACCACCATGTGCATATCAATGTTGTAGGCAAAGGGCCACTGTCCAAAGTTGGCCCGGCCCGACTCGCCGGCCTTTTTGAACCCCACCGACGGGTAGAGCTTGAGCTCGCCCCTCACTTCCTGGGACGCGACGCCTGTGGTCACTCGGGGTCAGCGGCTTCTGTCCTGGCCGGCACGCGGCAGGGGCGGTTATCATGGATTTTGGCATACCGAGCAGGTTGCCGTTCTTTGTGAAGAAGGCGGTGCCGAGCCTGAAATTGACGCCGCACCCGATGATGTCTCCGACGCCGAACCGGCCGCCGAAAGACTTGCCGACGTTGCTGCCGACAAAACACCGGCCGTCGTCGCCGTGGTATCCCCACGACTCGGGCTCCCAGCCGGGCTGGCGGGCCAGGGAAACCTTTTTGGTGGAGAAGCCGATGGCGATGGTGGAATTGACGCAGTTTTGACTGGTACTCTGGTCAGCTCTCTCTCTTTCTCTCTCCGTCTCTCTCTCCCTGTCTCTCTTTCTCCCTTTCTGTCTGTCTCTCTCTATTTCTGTCTCTCTCTTTTCTGGCTCTCTCTCTTTTCTGGCTCTCTCTCTTTTTCTGCCTCACTCTCTCGTCGGCGCGGCGGGGATACTCACTCCTCTGACTTGCTGGTAAGGACAGTGATCTCAAAGTAGTACAGCCCGCTCTCGGACGGCATCGGGTGGTTGGCCCGGATCGCCCACGCCTCCTGGTCGCGGTCGGGCGGGTTCCGGTGGCCGACGTGGCGGAAGGTGAGGCCGTCGTTCTGGATGTCGACGACGGTGCAGCCGGTCTCCTTGTTCCAGCGGGACGGCAGCGGCGCGACGATGGGGCCCCTCATCTCGTGCGACGGGGTCCGCTCCACGATCGTGTGGGACACGCCGCGGTGGAAGCCGGGCCCGGGGCCGGAGCCGGCGGCGGAGGTGGTGGTGACCTTGAGATTCGACGCGGCCGCGCTCGGGGCCATGGCCGGATGCTGGGCCGTGTACCCGGGGGGCTGGGCGGGGAATGCAATCGGGTGGGAGGGGTTGGCGTGTCGGGTGTGGGGCGGCTGCGGCTGGTGCGACTGGGGCTGGTGCGGGCTCTCGTCCTGGCCGTGGTAGCTGAGGCCTGAATTTCGGTGCTGGAGGTGGCCGGGGACGATGGAGTGGCTCTGGGGCTGCTGCATGGGCTGGTGGTGGGTGGTTATGGTGGTGGCGGTGGTGGTTATCACGGGCCCGGCCCCGGTCCTGGCGCCGCCGACCGGGCCGGTACCTGTGCAGTCGGCGGCGGGGCCCGAGGCAGCTCGCTCGGCGGCGGCCCGCTCGCGCCGAACGTGGAGATCCGCTGGGAGGTGCCGGACGAGGAGATCATTGCGATGCTACGAGCAATGGTGAAGTATCGGCGCGAATCTGTGGGGTTGTATCGTCAGGGCAATCGCCCAGAACTTGCTGACAAAGAGGAAGCGGAGATCGAAGTGATCGAAAGCTTCCTTCCCTCGCAAATGGACGACGCAATGATCCAGCAGGCTGTCGCTGATGCGATCGCCACAGCTGGCGCAACTCGTATAAAGGACATGGGCAAAGTCATGGCGTTGCTGAAGGCAAAGCACTCTTCGACGATTGACATG
>JAOYNC020082052.1:0-51338 GCA_025802115.2 Bertia moriformis
TGGGCTACGGCGGCCCGCACGCCGCCTATATGGCGACGCGCGACGCGCATAAACGCAGTCTCCCGGGCCGCCTTGTCGGCGATCCGCTCGAGCCGGGCCTGCTCCGCCGCCAGCTCGGCCTCGGTGGGCACGTGGGGCGCGTCGTACTCGGACCCGGCGCCGGCCGGCTCGGAGCGGGCCTCCTCCAGCTCGGCGATGCCCTTCTGGATCTCCTTGGCCTCCCGGAGGTGCTCGATCTCGTACACGATCTCGGGCCACACGATCACGTACGCGTACGTGCACAGCTGGGTGACCCAGCCGCCGAGCATGAGCCAGGCGAGCATGTCCAGGTAGAGGGCGCGGTGCGCCTTGGTGGGGATCGCCGTCTTGTACGGCCGCGGCGCGTACGACAGCTCGGCCAAAAAGTTGACCAGCGGCGGCACGTGCGAGAACTGCTGCCGCCACTCGGCGCTCGCCTGGCCGAGCCGCGCCATGTTGCAGTTCGGAGACACGATGTACACGTCACGGGCATGGAGCGGCGGCACGGCGATCGCCCGCCGCCAGCGGATCAGGTGCCGGACGTAGCGACGTACCTGGAGGTGGGGCAGCACCATGTCCTGCAGCGTCTTGAAGAATCTGCCGGGTCGGATCGGCCAAGGCACGTACAGGGTCGGTCAGCCTCGGCCGCACCACCCTCGCCGCCGCCGACCGGCGCCGCCGGTCCGGAGAGGATCGAGGAGATAAATCGAGAGGACAGAGGGGGGACAGAGAAAGAGGAAAATGACAGAAAAAGGGGAAAGGTACGGGGGGAAATGAGAGAAAAATGGCAGAAAAAAGGCCAGCAAACTCACGACACGGTGGGTCTGCACAGCCGCACCAGCTTGATGATCTCCCGCGTCCCGTCATCCGGGTCCGACTCGAGCTCGGTCACAATGTTCTTCTCGTCGTCCAGCAGGAGGAGAGTGAAGTTGGTCATCAGGATGATCGGCTTCTCCGCCGCCACCTTGTTGATAAACGAGTTCGCGGTGCTGAGCCACAGGCCACGCCGCTGCTGGTCCTCCCCGTCGGGCAGGTCGCTCAGTACGAGCGAGATAGGGATCTGGATCGACGGGGGGACGGGCACGGCCGGGGTGTCGAGCTGCATCATCGCGATCCGGTTCTGGGACACGGCCTCGTAAATGTCCCGGATGCAGGCCGCCAGCGACGACATGGCCGCGATCTCCCGCCACAGCAGGTCCATCGGCTTGCCCGTCTCGCGGCCGCCGTCCTTCATGGCGAGGATGCGCTTGGACTCCTTCCAGACAAAGTCGGAGTGCTCCTGGCTGTACTTGAGCACCTTGGTCACCTTCTTGACCACGTTCCGGTACATGTTGTCGACCAGACTGCTGACCTCGTGCCTCTTTGGGTTCAGGACGAACACTAGGTTGAACATGTTCATCGAGCTCGGCTTCTCCTCGCCTTCTTCCGCGGCCGGCCGGGGGGGCTCGGGCCTGCCGGCCGAGGTCGCGGCCAGCTCCGATTTAGCCTCCCCGCCGACCTTGTCTGCGCCATCTGGCTCTGCTGCTCGGCGCAGGCCATCATCTCCAGGCCCAGTCGGATGATCAGATCCGTCCGGCTTCGTCTGCTTCTTCCACTTGCCGTTTTCGGACACGTAGATCGGGTAGGACACGCAGTAGAGGGAGTCCAGGGAGAGCTGGAACCGGCGCTTGTGGTACGGCCGGCTGGGCGAGAGGATGGTGGCGAGGTCGCGGGTGGGGAAGCCGGCCATGGATTCCCACGGGGCCTCTTGGATGCCGCCGTCCGTCATCGGATGCTCGTCCCGGCCCCAGGGCTGCAGCTTGGTGGCCGGGCTCGCCATGGACGGCGGACCCATGGTGTCGGCGAGGCCGGCGCCCGAGAGCCGTTCGAGGATGATGTCTCCATAGTCCGGCGCGTCCGCCGGCTCGGCTGGGCCGGGCCGGGGCCGGCCGTGATTGACCTCGGCCGGATAATGAAACACAAAGGTGGGGCCGTCGCGCAGCCGGTTGATGACGAGCGCGAGGGCGACGAAGTTGGCCGGGCTGACGCGAGGCTGGGTCGGCGACTCGATCACGGACCAGGCGGCGAAGCGCTTGGCCGTGTCGCGGCCGGGATCCGGCTCCGGCTCGTCGTCGGGCGGGGCGGACTGTCTCGGGACTCGGCCCTTCATCTCGTATGAGGGCGGGAAGCAGAGTGGGGCGGCTGGCTGGCTGGCTGGGCTGAGAGTCGCCTCGGCCATCCTACCGCCTGCCCGCCTGCCTACCCGCCTGCCACGGCAGGTCACCTGATAACGGGACGCCGAGAACGCTCGCGAGTGGAGTGGCAGGCAGTCGGGCAGCCGGCCAACCGACACCTAACGGCGCCGACCTGGCGTGATATATTGCCAGGCTCCGGCGCCAGGACTGAATCCGATATCATTCGCGGCCTCTGGTTCTTAGCTACATATCGACCGTCAATGCGCAACGCGCTCCACGCGCGCAGCGCCATCTCTGCATCTCTATGCTCTCCAAGCTCCTCGGCTAAATTTGATGACACGACCGATCCCGATCCCGGCCACGCTGCCACGCCGCCGCCACGCAGGCGGTCTCGACTGGCTGACACGTGCGCAGCAGACATGCCTGATCATAGATGACCGTGATCAGGCAAGCTGCTCCGCACCGTGCGGAACGGTGCGCTGCTCAGACCATCCGGACCGGGCTCGAGGCTTTATATATCTCTACCATGGGCCGGCACAGTGCCGCTGCTGTCGAGCGCCGAGGTCTGGCCGACCGAGATGATTCTGGCATCAGCACGGCACCCGCTAGGACAGTTGCGGAGTAGCGCGAAATGCAGTGCGAGCCCCCTTTCCGCCTGACCCCTCCCGCCCAAGGGTCCGATTTTAGAGAAAAGAAAAAAAAAAGAAAAAAGAAGAAGAAAAAAAAAGAGGAAAAAAAAAAGAGGGGACAGCTTGGCAACTTGTCTGAGCTGACCATGTCGAGTTTTCTCGGGGGGGGGCGTGTCGACGAAAAAAAATATCACCCACGGCTACGCACGGGCTGACCGGATATGCCTGACTGACTGACTCGACACCACCACCTCCACCACCTCGCTCTGAGCTCAGTTATGGTACCGCACAACTACCACCACCGCCTCCCGCCTTGCTGAGCGCCCGCTCCCCGGAAATATAATTGTGATATGCACACGCCACGCCTCGCTATGCAAGTCGGCCAGGTCACACACAAGACGGACGCGGAGCACTGACGACAGCTGGCGCTGGCTTGGGCACTGGTGCTGCCAGTGCTGGATTCGGATCAGCTGTTGTGGTGGTGCCGGCGGCCCTGACTGCGCCCACCGCGATATCCCAGTGGTCTCCTCCGGCCTGAGTACGAAATCGAAAGAGCGCAACGGCATCGGCGGCCGTAGCAGCAGCAGCAGCAGCAGCAGCAGCAGCAGCAGCAGCAGCCAGCAGCAGCAGCAGCGGTGGCGGCGTCGGCGGCGGCGTCGGCGGCGGCTCAGGAAGGGCAGCTGGCAAGCCCCAGCGGGCATCGACATTCACCGACCAGGGGCGAATACGTCGACGTGGACGACAGCATCGCAACCGAGGCGAGCCAGCGTGATCGAGTCCGAGTGCGGCTTCGGAGCAAGCATCACGGCAGTTTCAATATCCTCATAGACAATTGGGCCAGCGGCCGCTGTTGACTGGGTATAATACGAACGAGGTCTCCATCTCTCTCCCTCTCTCTCTCTTTCTCTCTCTCTTTACGCTCCCTCCTCCCTCTCTGAATTGTATTACGTACCCCCCACGCCGCCACCCTCGACGACATTTTGTTATCGCCATCCTCCCACCGCAGCACATACGGACCGCGGGGAAACCGGATCGACCTGCCACTGCGCTAAGATTCGCCACGGCCTGGTTCCGTATCCGTTCTCGGCGTGGGGGACAAAATTCGAGCTCGCGCGAGGAATGGCCGCAGAGCCTCCGACGACCACTCCGCAAGACCCGTCCCCATCCACCCTCGACCACACCATCTGCCAATTGCTCGAACAGGAGGCCGACATCAAGGCTAGGCTAGCCACGTTGCTCCCCATGAAGTATGGCTTGAACGTGTCGCTCGAGCTGGCCATGTTGCGCCATAAGCTGCGGGCTCTGCAGGACTATTCGCATCGCCACGGTATGTTGTCTGTTAGCTCGCGCGCGCGCTCCCACCCTAAGCAGCTCAAGGCCCCGCCTCCGGCCCCTTGTCACAGGCGCCGGCATGATTCTTTGTCTTCTAACCATGATCCGCTGCCTCCAGACATAACCGTCGAGACCTCTGCCCTATCCGCGATCGAAGAGGCCAGATCGCTGCAGCACCAATGCGAATGCATCGAGGCCGCCTGCATCGATCGCGGTAAGTTGTTCGCGTGTTTGCCTCAGGTCCGACCCGAGAACTGACCCCCGATCCCGTCTGTCTTCTCACCCATGTAGGTGTCGACATTGGCCGCTCCGAATTCGTGCACGAACTGAAGACGGCGGCCGCGATCCCATCCCCGCCGGTCGGATACGACGCGTGGCTGGACAGAAACATATCCGTCCACGACCCCGTCTTCCGGGGATGGCACCTGCGAGACAGCGGCCTGGCAGCACCGGGCTCCCGGAGCCTGGCGTCGCTCAGGTGCTCCGAAGATCACTGCGTGCACTACATCTATGGCTTCCTCACCGAAATCGATCGCGATGGCCATCGGCGTGAACACCGGTCTCCGATCAAGAGGGACTCGGGTCTTTCGCTGGGAAACGTCTCGCCCTGCACGTTTGCCGGACCGTCTGCCTCGTCCCTCTTTCGGGGTTCGACCCCTCTGAGCGCGCCTGCTGTCTCGTCGAGCCATGTCCCTACGCTGGCCCATCCCAGACCCCGGTCGGGTGCCTTTCTCCCGCCCCTGTCGCTCGCAACCGGCTGCGGCAGAGACGGGCGAGAAGTGCGAGATGGCCGGGACCCGTCCCTATCATACTACTCGTTCAATTCTTCTGACCACAGCCGCAGCGGGCGGGGATCATTCGACTCCGAGATTGACCCTCTGCTGCCTCCCCTCAAGCGAAGCAGGGTGGGCCGTCCCCGGTTGGAATCGATCGAGGAGCTGAAGCTTCCCCGCGACCCCGGGCCCTGTCTCCGATGCAGAACACTCAACGCCGAAGTAAGCCACACAGATTGAAAGATACACACATATATACGTACATACACACCTACACACATACACATACACACATACACATATACACATACGGCCTGGCCGAGTTCTTATCTTTCCTGGTCTGGCATCGGCCCAAATCGATCGACTGACCCACGTCGCTCGCGCAGTGTGACAAGAGCGAGCCATGTTCGGCCTGTTCGGATGCCGGAAGGCGGAGCGAATGTGACATTTGGCTGCCTCTGGGCTGCCATCGCGCAGCCCTGGCCGTCCTGACGGACTTGATTCTCCCAGGTAAGGGCCCCCGTCCCCCGCCTGGCGGGCACACGCAGAAAATGAAGCAATGCTGATCCGTGTGTACTTGTCCGTCTTCCCCCCCCTGCCGCACAGGCCCGATTTCTCCGCAACAGTCGCACACACCTTCGCCCTCTCCGAGCGTCCAGCTTCGGCGGATATTGAACGAACATGTCGAGGGCACATATCGAATAGATCCTCAGTTATTTGCCGCCGTCCGGGACCAGATGGACTTTTGCGACGCTTTTTGGTGGGGGGAGGACACCGGGGCCGGGGTGGGGATTGGCATGAGCGCGGCCACCCCCGGCAGCGGGTTGGCGGCCGAGCTCGCGTCTGACTACTCGTCACAGTCGCCGCCCGTGCTCAGGGTTCTGGCCGGCAGCTGGAACACTCAGAATACCGTGTGCAGCTTCCTGCAGCTCCTGCACGCCAGCGGCCGGCTCTCCCAGACCCGCCAGTTCGAACAGGAGCGGTATCCGGCCCTGTACTGGGCCAAGGTCCTGCTCCGAGAGATCCTGTTTTTTGACCTCCAGCAGCCGGACCCGGCCATCCGATGCGAGCTGGCCCAGAACGCCAGCCACATGTCCCCCGACGATACCGACACGGACAGCCAGTACCGGCTCTTGTACGAGACGCTGTCTCAGTTTCTCCAGGCGTTCGACGACGCGACCGCGAGGAAGGAGGCCATGGACTCCCGAAGCTGGATATCCATGTTCATCTCGCTCTGTATCTTCAGCATGGTCGGGACCATCCTCATCGACCTGGTCGCCTCATCGCCCCGGCTCGGAAGCGCCTGCCCCGCCGCCACTCAGACTGCTGCTCTGCACCGCGCCAAGTCCTTCGAGGCGGTCGTGCACTCGGTCCACAAGGTTCTCGTGGCTGTGCTCGGATGGTCCAGTCCTGTGCGGTTCGAGGCGGCCGCCAGAGACCTTGTCGAGGATGAGTTTCTCCTTAACATTCTGGGCTCGGCGATACGGGCAGATACGTGGCCGCAACGCGGCATCATGTCTGGATCCGAATTCTTGATGAGCCTGCATGGCGAGGGCGGGTCCCTCAATGGCTTTGTGCAGCAGCGCACATGGAACCTACCCACCACCGCCAGCTCTCTCGTCTCGGCTCCGGCGGTGGGAGGCGCCGAGGAGAGTCTGCGACCGGGACCGGGCTTGGGCCTGGATATGGCTACGGCCGGCCCGGCCCCGCTTGCCGAATCCTCCACCGCCACTACTTCTGCTGCTGTTCCTGCTGTTGCTCATCCTGACGGGGTGCAGCAGGCCGGGTATGGTTGGACGCCTGACGCGCCCATCATCATCGACGACAGGGAGGATGATTCCCACTTCAGAACCTCCCCGGAGCGCTTTCTCAGCTCCCCCCGGCTCGATTTCAATCTGGGTAGAAGGCATACTGTCGGCGGCGTGACAACTCTCTCTCGTGAGCCGGTGCTAACTCGGGAGCCGGTCCGCTCGCTGGATGGCTCCTTCTCCGGCCTGCGGACCAGGACCCCGTACCAGCGGCCGCCACTGCGGCGAGTATTCTGCAGCAAGTGCTGCGAGTACCCCGAGGGCTTCCGGGGCGAGCACGAGCTGCGAAGGCATACCGACGCCAAGCATGCGCCGCTGGTCAAGCGATGGATATGTACCGAGCCGCGGGGCTACCACCCTGCGTCTCTGCAGCCGGTCGTCCCGCTGTCGAAGTGCAAGGCATGCATGACGCAGAAGCGGTATGGCGCGTACTATAATGCGGCCGCTCACCTCCGCAGGGCTCACTTCAATCCCCACAGGGGGGGCAAGGCCAGTGGCGACTGGCCCCCCATGTCGATACTGAAGGACTGGATGCAGGAGGTGCACCAGTCAGTCAATGCCCTCGACAATGACTCGTCCAGCGGGGACGAGTATGAAGCCAAGCCGTTCCCGCCGGGCCACTACGCGAGTAGAGTGGCCCCGCCCCTGGCTACGACTCCGGTGCTGGGTGGGGTGCCGGGCACGAGTGGACTGATGATGCTTCAGCCATTAGTGGCAGTGGAGCCGGAGCAGCATGAGCAGCAGCAGCAGCAACAGTTGCATCCGCCGCCGCCGCCGTCTCCGCCGCCAATATTACTGATGCCACCCGCTCCCGTCGCCGCTCCGCCACAGACACCGCTGCCCGGTCCTCAGCTGCTGCCGCCTCCAGCCGCTCCTCCACGGATACCGCTGCCTTCTCAACTGCTGCCGCCTCCTCTGCCCCCCCCCCCCCACAGGCGGCGCTGTCTTCGCAGCAGCTGCCGCCGCCTGCCGCAGCCGCAGTGGCGGCAGTCGCCCCGCCGCCGCCGCCACCACCACCACCGCCACCGCCGTCGCAGTATATGGCAGATCAGACCAAACCGGTAGCCGACGGGCGCACCCGGTGTCCTCATCCGGAGTGCGGCCGCGTCTTCAAAGACATGACCGCCCACATGCTCACCCACCAGGAGGAGAGACCAGAGAAATGCCCGATCGAGTCATGTGAATATCACATCAAGGGCTTCGCGCGCAAGTATGACAAGAACAGGCATGCGCTCACTCATTACAAGGGCACGATGGTTTGCCCCTTCTGTGCGAGCGCCGGAACAGGGTACGAGAAGGCGTTCAACAGAGCGGACGTGTTCAAGAGACACCTGACGGCTCTCCACAACGTGGAACAGACGGCACCCAACAGCCGCAAGCTGGTCGTGGGCGGGTCCGGCGGCGCGGCCTCGGCCGGCGGAAGCGGTGGCGGCGGCCGCGAACCGAGCGCCAAGTGCTCTATATGCCACCTCGTTTTCGGCACGGCCCAGGAGTTCTACGAGCATCTCGACGACTGCGTGCTCAATGTCATCGTGCCGACCGGGCAGAACAAATCCCAGAGTGTCCAGCAGAAGGAGGAGGCCGACAGTCCGGCCGTCACCGATGGGACCGGACCCGGGGCAGCGGCCGCCTCGGGAGGGGGGGGGGGAGGCGCTGCTGCTGAGAAGTCGACGACTGCGCTGGGCGAGGCCGCTTCGCCACTGCGGGAACAAGGAGCGGGTGCAGACGGAGGGGCCGAGGGGGCCGAGAGGGTCGATGAGCCTATGGGGGCAGATTCGGCGCCGCCGTGATCAGATGAGGACGGGGAGAGGGGTGGATGGATGGGCTTGGGTGGGTGCGGGTGTGGTGCGAGGGCGGGTGTATTTGCAGGTACTCGGCCGGAGTTGGGTCTTCATACGGTCTACCGTACGGACTGGCGGGATATTCGCGTGCTGGCTGGCAGCTGGGGGGGATTGTTAATATTGCAGACAGCGGCTTGGACATGGACTCGCTTATTACTTATTCGGCTACTGTTGGAGACAGTTCTCTCTGAATGGCTACGTATGAATATACACTATCACGTAAATGTGCGGGCTCGCTCCGGCTGCGTTGGGAGTTTGGAGTTGAATGCCAGATTATATTCTCGGAGCTCCCACAGACGCATATTCGAAGTCTCAAGTGACGTAGCTTCGACAGACGGGGCCCCAAAAGACCGAGCATCGACAGGCAGAGCCTCGAGACACCGCTTCCCCAGGGGCCTTCGATATGAGAAGCATCGAGCAGGGGGGACATTTCACAGAGAGCAGCATCAAGGGATGGAACTTGGACGGAGCTTCTCGAAGCTCAGTGTGTCGAAGCTCGAGCGCTTGGTTCTCCGTCTGGCGAAGCTCGTCTGTCGAAGCTGTGTCCCACTCGATGCTCCATATGTCGAATGTCTCTCTCCTCCGATTCTCCCTCTCGCGATGCTCACTGTCAGGCGGAGGGCGTCAGGCAGAGGGCGTCAGGCGGAGAGCGTGTTGGCGGAACCATGGCCAATACTTTTCGAGTGCCCATTTTCGAAAGACACAGCGCCGTCATGACCGACAAACTCCCATCAGCTCTGACGTATCGCCGATATTCATGCCTGTGCGGAAAACCTAAGAGGAACTATGTGACGCGCCTGGCAGGTGTGACGCGCCCTACAGGGATCTGGGCCCGCTCCGGGCCCAGAACGAGATCTATTTCGTTGCTCCATGGGCAGAAGCAGGGAAAACATGCTGATCGCAGGATCAGTCGCCTGATCAGCTCAATGTGGAGCGAGATGGGCGATCGTGCTGTCATCACAGAAGCAGATTAGGGTTTCCCGCGTCAATAAGGTCATCAACGCGGGCTCAGCAGATGACGTATCAGAAGCTCCCATCGAGCATAAATAGGATGGGATCTCTCCCAGAAATAGGGAGAGAGCAGATCAATACAAGATACAATCTCAAGCTGATAAAGGCGCTCTGAGCGCCATAAATTTGTATATACCCTGGCTCTGAGCAGGAACATATTTATCACTTGTCAATTGGTCCTCTGTCCACTCCATGGCATAAAATTGCCAACTTTGGCCCACCACAAGTATCGCGGGCAGGAAACCGATTTCTTTGAGAATAGAGGCAATAGGAGAATTACCCACACACAGGTTCTCGAGCAGAGCCCAGTGGGCAGACAGCCAGGAGCTCATCTGCACCTCGCCATCTTTCAAATCCCCTTTGAGCACTTTCGTCTCGATCCAGAGCCAAAGAGGGCAATGTCCGAGGGGCAGTAGGTCGGTATGGTTGATTACCCCCTCGGGGAGGGACTTACGGGCTTCATGAATCGCGCTGGACGCAGCGTTATCGTTCATCATATTCGGATCGAGGAACAGACCAAATTCGATCATCTTGGCGGGAAATCCCTGCGGTAGGTATTCACGGATAATATTTGCTGCATGGCTAGTAATCGTTGGCCTTATATATCACATAAAGCTGGAGGAGGGCGGAGTCTCACCATGCTATGACGCCGCAAGCTTGGGGCTTATGATCCGGCGATCGGAAAATCTGGCTCAGTATAGGCCAGTGCACATCGAAATTCCAGGAGATTTCTGGGTGGGCGTTTTCGACATATTCGAAGGTCGACTGCTGGATAAATAGGATGCCTTGGGGACTTGGACTCGGTCCAAGCCCATCCCGATCTCGATGAAAAAGTTGGGCATTACTGGCCAGGTCCATGATGTCCGCATCTGTGCTGTTTTGGAAGGCGGTCTATAACCTTCACGCGTATCAGTAATAGGGAACACGGCCGATAAAAAGCAGGAGGAATTCGACAAAGCAGGCAGGGGAACCTTACTCGGAGCGAGTCTCCCACCAGGTCCTGACCACCAGCCAGCCGTTTCAGATCTCTTGCCAAGGCCAGCAGCGGGTCAGCCATGGTGCTCGATTGAGACAAATTGATCATCTTGGAGGCCATCGGCCGTGGCGCCAGTTTCATTTGATTGAGGCGCTTCTCAGGCGAACTGAAGCGCGAGGTCGAGGGAAGTGCCGTCGAGGATTCCATCAGAGCCGAGACTCGAGAATGCCGACCTCGGCCACCTCGGCCTCTCTTCGAGCGCCGTGCAGTTGATCTCCGCTGGTGTGTGCTTGCAGTCTCCGCTCATTCGTCGACGTCGGCCTCGGTTTCGATCTCGATCTCGACGTCGGCTTCGACGTCGCGGTCGACGCCGCGGCCGACGCCGCGGCCGACGCCGCTGCCGATGCCGCTGCCGACGCCGCTACCGACGTCGCTGCCGACGCCGAGGTGGGCGTTGCTCCCGTCTCCCATGAGCTCATCCTCGCTCTCGTCCATGATTTCGTGGGGGCGTTTCGTCGACATTGCACCACGGCGACGCTTCGGTTGCTTTTGCTGTTGTTCCTCGGATGGTGAGCGGCGCAGTCGCTTGCGGGCAGGGGCGTCCGAGATTTGGCTGATCCATAGTGGAATGTCCATGACGTGGGGCGTATCGATAAGCTGCTGCTGACCTCCCAGCTGAGGGAAGAAGCGAAGTAGGAGATTTTATTTGGAGCTCTCGAGATATTGAATGGTGAGTCACGTGGTGACGAGATGGCGCATGTGTCAGCATGCCGCCCGGCCCCGGGTGCCCGCGGAGTCGGAGCCGCCAATGCTACTTGCTGCCCTCGCTCCAGCCTCCGCGCTCTTGCGCCCTTACACCGCCCATACCCGGAATGCCATCATAGCACCCTGGGGCCTATGCCAGGGAGCCTTCCCCCCAGGGGATCTCACATTAAGCAACAAAAACTTTGTGGTGACGGGAGGTTGAGAGAGAGCTACGGCAAGCCCAAAGTTCTTGGACGGCAATTGCCAGGCCAACGCACCGTGCCCTGTACTTGACATAAACAATCGCCACCTTATCTCAACACCCTGAGTTCTCGGACCGCAACTAGTCCCCATACGGGATCTCTCGCAACACAACAGGAATCTCCCGACACCCCAATTTACAACCTCAACCGGGTAGTGGGACTCTTCCTCCAACCCACTCTCCATACCAACGGTTGTCTGGGCGAAATCGCACGGCATTTCATACCCCCCCCTCTCCTTCGACTATTTTCCGGCAGCAGCCAAGGAAACAGTTGTCCGTCTCGATCACTCGCGAGATGCGCACTTCGCGACCGAGCGGTGCCCGACCTTCGCCTGAATCTTCCTTTCGCAACTCCCAACTTGTACCGTCTCAAGCATATCCTGCCTGGTCGCTGGGCGGCGAGGCCGTCAGCAGCCCTGACGGGCAGGGGTCCGCTGACTGGATAGCAACAGCAGCAGCACCTGATGGCGGAAGACCCCGAGAGCGTGCAACACAGGGTCGCGACCACGGCCCGAACCGATTCCCCCAGCCCACATCACCATCGCAAAACACTCCAGTCGCTATGCAAGCAAGGGAGCGAGGCCAGAGATGGATGCTCAGAGACGAAGCGGCATCCCTCGAAGCTGCCCTCGGGAGCCTCGACCTGAGCACAGCCAAGAGCACCTCCGCCACTCCGACAGAACATCCAATGGAGGAAGGGGAAGACGGCCGGCTCTACCAGCAGGCCTGGCAGGAAGCCTCCGATCTGATCTGGGACCACAAACACGGCTATCTACCACGCAAGCCCCAGGCGCCATACCGCTACCGTCCTAATCCCTTGGAGGACATCGCAACAGATTCTCACGCAGACAGCCCCGGCCAACTCGATCAAGAGCCTCACCCGGCCATCCCGGCGGAATATCCGAGCGGAGGGGCTTATCCGAGGAGCCCCTGGGGCAGCAGCGTCGGCAGTGTCGGCAGTGTCGGCAGGGGCGGTAGTGGCGGCGGTGGCGGCGGTGGCGGCGGTGGCGGCGGTGGCGGCGGTGGCGACGTTGGTGATGGCAAATCAGGAACATCACGGAGGCCGTTGCCGTCGACGGACAATCGTGATCGCATCGCCGTTCGCGACGGAGACCACGGGCCTTCTTTTGGGAGAGACGCCCGCCATGGGCCACTCGGACCTGCTCATTATCGAGATACCCCTGCTGTCGGCACTCAGCGTCACGGCGGTACTTTCAGCGACAATCCCAATCCGACCGCGTTCCGTTACTCCTCAGCCCCGCAGCAGGAAGATGTATCGACTGCGAACAGGTTCTACTCTGACAGACACCGCGACTCGAACCTCGCTATGCGGCAAGGAGACGAGTCAGAACCCTTTCCGCGGAGAACGCGCCAACCTGTCGCCGTCCGCTCTGATTCGTTCTCGACCATCGACATCCACAGAAATCCACCATCTCAGTCGCGAAACCCGTTGTATACGAGGAACTTCCCATCCTCACCCCTCGGCCTTTTGGAAAAGGTCGCACCCAAAAAGCACGGCATGGAGATCCGAGCTGGCTATCTCCGGGAGGCAACCAGCATGAGACTGAAGGATCGGAGCACAAACCTTCCTCAGCCCACTCTCGTCTCGGACAATCCGGGCAGGCCTATCGTTAGCTTCAACCGTGACTGGGACTCGGATAACAGCCCGTCCACGCCGAATACCAACCCCGCACGCCTGCCGGCCGGTTCCGACGCCGATACGGAGTCCGTCTTTGCCAGCAGCGTGCCCGCCACAACCGCGGCACGGCCCGGGAGCGTGGGCCGGGCTGGTTCCGAACCTGCTCGTGATCGCCCCTCGATCAGCGTGTCGGCCCCCCCGCTGCCGATAATTGTCCTGGACGAGTCTACCACTGGCGGTGCGCCCTGCATCTCCGTCAGCCCGCCTGCCGAGACCACCCAAGCCCCGACCTCGGCCCGACCGCTGCCTACCCCGACCACCCGGGGCCCAATCCAGGCTCAACGGTCAAACCGTGCCCTGCCCAGGCCTGGGTCATCAGTCAACGACTCGGCTACATGTCATGAATGCGGCCACACAATCCACGGCCGCTTCGTTGCGCTGGGCGGATGCCCCCAGCGCTTCCACCCACACTGCTTCAGCTGTGTCGTCTGCGCAACCGGCCTGGAAGCGCTGGAGATCCACCCGGAGCCCGAGCCGTTCCGCCGCGCGAGGCTGGAGAGGATCCAGTGCCGGGCCAGAGGAGAAGTCCTGCCTGAGGAGGCTGGGAAAACCATGGCCGAGGATGGGGACGACAGGCTCAGATTCTACTGCCACCTGGACTGGCACGAGCTATTCGCACCCCGGTGCAAGCACTGCAAGACCCCGATCCTGGGCGAACACATCATCGCACTCGGGTCCCACTGGCACCAGGGCCACTTCTTTTGTGCTGAGTGTGGAGACCCGTTCGAGCACGGGGCGACCCATATCGAGAAGGACGGGTATGCGTGGTGTGTCAAGTGCCAGACCAAGATGACGGAGCGGCGGGCGCCCAAATGCCGCAAGTGCAAAACCCCCGTCATCGGCCAGTACATCGTGGCACTGGGTGGCGAGTGGCATGACCACTGCTTCCGCTGCGCAGCTTGCGACGGAGGATTCGACGATGGCCAGATATTTCCGCGGGAGACCGCCGAGGCCGGAGTGCTGGCCGTGTGCACACAATGCAGGGCCATGGAACTGAAGTGTTAGTCAGTAATCATAATCAACACGGTAGCAGTGCGCAGCAGTATGCGCGAGCGGCCAGAGTGCCGCCGTTGAGTTGGACATGGTATCGTGTCGGTGTCTAGGGAGGGACTTGGCCGGATCGTAGGCTGGACTGAATGAACACAGGCCTCTAGAAGCAGCGATGGCAGACTCGTATCAGATCGATTGACCCATCTATTCATCAACGTTCCCTCGAGCGCCTCACGGCCTTGCCTGTGGGGTCATGTGAGACCTGGCCCGATGAACCAGAAAATGCTCGGATGGCCAATCCCCACCTGATGTAAGAGATGGAGAGAAAGAGAGAAACCCCCAGTACCGTTCTCCCACCCCATCCGTTTCCCATCCGCGCGTCCGCGCGTCCGCTTGGCCGCTCGCCCCCTCGTCCGCCCCGGCTGCCCTCGTCCTCAATCACGGGCCTCCGCCGAGCTGCTCCTGGTGGACCTCGAGCGTGTCTCCATCCTGCATCTCGAGCTGCAATGGCCAGCCGTCAGCATATGATCGGCAAGCCTCCGGAGCGGATGGCGGCACCATCTTACCACATTGGGTGTGTCCTCGGGCTGCACCCGCTGGCCCTCGAAGAGGAACCGCACCGTGGACAATTCCTTGCCCTGACGATCGCAGAACGCGTTCATCAACTTCTCAAGCTTGGTTGATCTTTTGATCTTGAAGAAGACCTCGTTGTGGTTATCGGTGACCTTGATGTTCAGATGTTCGGAGCGCTCGTCCCCGCCCAGAGACTGCTGCGGATCGCCGCCGTCCCGCAGAGGGTGGTCAACGCGCAGAGACTGCTGCGGGTCGCGGCCGCCGTCCCGCAGAGGGTGGTCACCGCGCAGAGGGTGGTCACCGCGCAGAGGGTGGTCACCGCGCAGAGACTGCTGCGGGTCGCGGCCGCCGTCCCGCAGAGGGTGGTCCGACTCAGGTCCCGACATCGGCGCGGTCGATGAGTTCATCTTGGTAACCCGTCCGAGGCTGCCACCGGTAGAGTAAGCATATTGGCCCGTCAGCTGTAGCGGGATGGACAGATTGAGCAAGCCAGGCAAGCCGGGGCCTGGGCGGGGACGGGCGCGACCTGCTTGTAATGTTCCCTGCCCGGGATCCTTTTTCCTTCCGGCTTCTGTTCCGCCTAGAGTGGGGGATCGAATTATGGTTGAGTTGAAAGTGAGGCACGGTTGAGGGCGGCGGGGCGGGACTTGGATTGCGGCTGAGAGCCTGATGGCGGAGGAGGAAGCAGGGAGGCCAGTGTCGGGGCGAAAGAGCGCGGAGCAGGGTTTAAATTCAGGAAACCGGATCACGTGCTCAGGCCTGTGCGCAGCCGACCTCTGAGACACGCGTCGCCTCGCCCACTAGCGCCGCCTTATCTTATCATGCTTGCCTCTCTCTGTTTGTCTTGTGACGCGGTTGCCTTCTCGCCTCCACAAGGTACGCGACCGCATGAGCCAGAAGCTGCTCCGCTGTCGAGCCCTATTCCTTCGGACCGCCCACCTCGCCCACCACCACTGATCTTCGAATCACCATGACGTCCATCTAACGTCGCCTTGGCCACCATTCGAGACCCGACTTTCAAAGAACCTCTTGGCCCTCCCACGAGAAAATGGCCGACCAGGCAGATCCCCTTGAGTATGGACCAACGGGCCAAGAGACCGAAGTGGCTGACGCCTTGCACGTGGGACTCGAGGTCGAGGCTTTCGCAATTCGACTGGACGAGTGCCTGTTCAGCGGCTCAGCCCAGTCCGATCTGCGCGGGAGAGCTCTGCGGCTTGTCAACGAGCTCCACGATTACTCCTCCGGAAGATGCCAACCCATCCGCAGATCTCTCGAACAGGCTAGGGCCCGGCCTGGCCGCGAGATCGAGCTGGACGGTGCAGACAGAAGCTCCGGCGGCCCCCAGGAGCAGGAGCTTGCGAGATGGGAGCAGGAAGCCCACACCTGGGACCTTCTCCGCCGCCTGCTCCCCTTCCGATATCCCTCACCCGGCAGTGACCCCCTCGGCCCGGCAAGAAAGACCGCCAAGGTGACCAAGACGAACTCCTGGCATGATTTTCTAGAATCTGAGCCTTGGGTCGTGGAGCGCCTGGCAGTCCTGGAGTGGCTCCAGCAGACGGCCCAGACCGGCCCCGACATCGACGGCATGGTCCGAGACTGCCAGCGCGCCGCCGATCCGACCGATAGCATGTCCCATGGCTGGCTGCACACCCGCTCCGTTATAAATCTGCGCAAGGCCGTCGTCGCGGTTGAGGGCCCCCTGGACTACAGAGACGAAACCGTCAAGAAGTCGCACGTGTCGCCGGCCCAGGCGCCGCTCGTCACCGAGCTCGATCCCGATGCGGTCACGCGCCAGGATCGGGTGCTTCTGTCCCAGGATGAGGCATACGAGCGGGCAACCTGGCTCGGGTGCTTCGAGCACCTACGCAGAGGCAGCGGCAGGGACGCCATCCGCGACTGGTGCGACGAACGGTCCGAGAAGTGGCGGGCCATCCCCATGTCCGCATTACCGCTGCAGGCCGGCTCGGCTACCGACAGTGAGCCGTACCATCTCCCGGACGCGGAGGCGCTCACGCTCTGGAGGAGGATGTGCTTCCACCTGTGCCGACATGGCGGCCGCGACGATTACGAGAGAGCGGTGTACGGGGTTCTGGCAGGCGACATGCTGAGCGTCGAGAAGGTCTGCCGCCGGTGGGACGAGTACATGTTCGCAAACTACAACGCCCTGATTCGAGGCCAGTTCGACGCCTACCTCGTTCAGAACCGGCTCTCGCAGGCTGCTGCCGCCGAATCGCAGTCACTCCCGGTATCCGACGCCGTCCAGCTGTTACACGGCGATGCGACCAACATCGAGATGCGCCTGGTCGAGTCCCTCGATGGGAAGATTGAAACCGAGCCGGGGCGGCTCCAGCCATTCAAGGCCCTCCAGGCCGCCATCATCTCGCGAGATCTGGACCGCTACCTCTATGACCAGGGGCTCGTCCTCTCGGCCCACGCCAACTTGGACAAGCCGTCGCGACTGATCCCAGACGCCGGAGGCCTGGCCAGCGATGCCAACCAGGCTCACTATATCGACATGTGGGACCACGCCGGGCTGCGGGTCCTCAGCCACATATTCCTCGTCGTCTCCGTCCTGGACCGGCTGGCTCCCTCCAGCGCCGTCTCGCAGCCGGGCAGGAAGGAAGCCGAGGGCCGGCGCCGGCAGGTACAAGAAAACTCCCTGGTGGGGTATATCAGCTTTCTTCGGCTCGCCGGCATGGAAGACATCGTGCCTCTGTACTGCGCCGTACTGCAGCCGCCTCGGGTCTACGAGGTTCTGCACGCGAACCTGATCCATCTGACCGACGAGGCTTCCCGCCTCCACCAGCTGGGCCTCCTGCGCAAGGTTTCCCTCGACCCGGTGCGGTTCGTCACGGTGCAGCCCCAGATTATGTTTGACCAGCTGGCCGAACCGACGGCCGGGCTCGAGGCTCGGTTCAAGCTGAACATCATGGGGGGGCGGGCCTCCTCGTTGAAGTATGGGCGCGCAATCAAGACGGATTTTTTTGCCGACAACCCGGATCTGATCGAACACAACGACGAGCTTTTGATACGCACGCTGGAGTGGCAGTTGCTCGTCGACCAGGCGTGGGCCGGCATCTTTCCCACCGCAATCCGGCTCTACAAACACTTTCTAGGTACTGCTCCCGCCGCCCCGCCGCGCCCGCCTGTGGCCGGGTCCTGATCCTGAGCCCGAGCCCAATACCTGTCCCAGGGGAAATCTGCTGACCGCAACGGGCCAGCGATCGGACATTTGAATGCCGCTCGCTCTTTGGTCACCCGCGTGAGCTGCCTCGAGCTTCTCAAGTACAGGATCGGGGAAATCGAATGGTCCCTCCCGATATGGTTCGAGCATCCAGAGCTCTGGACTCGCGTATTCGCGGGTGTAGACATTGGCGGAGCCTCGGTGGCACAAGTCATGACGCACGCGAGAACGCTGTGGGAGCTCGAATGCTTCGTCAAGGCTCTGGATAGCATGGAAACGTTGGCTAGCATGATTGAGATGTCCAAGGAGTACGACCCCTCGCTGCCCCATCTGGCAGGCCAGGCTCCGGTTTGGCAACCCTATCCACCCGCTGACCACATCTACGCAGGGACGCGGTCCTGAGGAGGGATTTCTGGGTAAAGGCCGGCAGCGAGGTCAAAATCATCAAGGAGAACATGCTGCCCGTCCTGACCAACTGGCTGGTTGCGGGAGTGCAAGGTACCCAAATTCTCCCCCGAGTCGGTCCTCTCCTTGAGCGTCCGTCCCGACACTGACTTTATTCAAGCCGGAAATGACGAGCTGCTGCTGCTGCGGGACACGTACATCCCGGAGACTGTGCTGGCCTACATCAGCTCGCTGCATTTCGCCGGCACGAATCTGTCCCGAGACTATCTGATGGAGTGCATGGAGCTGGCCGCCCACATCGCAGACAAGAGCTCGGACTTGGCCGCCTGCTTCACCAAGTGCAATCGGATGGTGGAGCTGATTGAGGCTTTCGCTTCATGCAGCAAAGCCTTGGCCGTTGTTTCGGCCGAGTCCCGGTCGACTCCGTCCAGCAGCAAGAAGATGAAAGAGATGGGCTGGTGTCGAGACCTGTGGTCAGTCGACCACCAACCGTCATAAGTGCCCACTGGCATGCGGCCGTCGCGGGGATCGGAATGGCGGGCTGGGCAATAATAGGGCAATGACGAGTTGAACCTCAACACTAGCGGGTCGCGGCGGGAGCTGTGGGGTAGACATTACATTTGCGGTGTGCAGAACAAGGCCGGGCGTAGTTCAGGCTCGGATTTGATTGCCAGTAGGGATCGACCGACTCGGTCGGTGCGCATGGCGCTGCTGCCACTGACCAGTGCGCTCGGGCTCGCACTTGCTAGCGACCCTCGCCAGCTGGCGCCCATTCTCTAAACCAGCGACCTGCACCACTCATCCGTCCTGTCCCATTCCCAGCGAAAATGCCCCAGCCTGGTGATCAGCAGTATCCTCCGGCCCCGCCTCCGAAGCCGAGTAGCCACGTCAATAGCGGCAGAGCCACGCCGGCGCCGCTCGGTCACGCCTCCGCCCTCGAGCCCGGTCCCGAGCACCCGCCCCGAGAGCTCGACGGCGGCGCCGCCGCGCCGTCCGGATACGCTCCACCGAGTGAGCCGATTCCGGATCCCGGAGACCAGTGGATCCCCGACTCCCTGCGGACGAAGCTCGAGGTCTACTCGTGCGTCCTACCCCAATCATCATCCTCGGGCCGCGACTCCGCAAGCCAAGCGCCGCTGATGTACCGTTGACTGATCTGTGCGGTCAACCCGAATCAGGAGCCGGGATGTCGCCGGCCTTCTCGCCAGCGCCAGCACACTGGACGCGCTTGCGCACGGCGCAGAAATGGCCCATCCCTCGCTGAAAGCAAGCCGCGATGCCGTCGATGCGGCTCTGACCGAGGCCGAAAAAGCTGCCACGCGCCTGGCCGAGCTCGAGGTCAGGGCGATCGATCAACGAGCCGACCTCCAGGCACAGCTGCTGGCGACCCGCGCGCTCGAGCGGCAGTGGCACCAGAAACAGGCCGAAATGGACGACGCCCTCGCGCCGTTTTCCCCCATCGCGCTTTACCAGCGACTCAGCCAGGCGATCCAGGAGCAGGATCAGATCTGCGACGCCATCCAGGAGAGCTTCTTGAGCGACCACGGCGCGGGTGGTCCGGCAACCGAGCGGGAAATCCTCGAGTGGACGCGGCGATACCGGGAGGCAAAGGTTCTGTCATATCTGCGGCAGGAGCGCAGGAACCGGTGGGATGAAGGCAGAGTCGGAGGCTGGCGATGAGGCACGGATCCACCTGCAGCAGCTCCCAGACAACCCCCGTCGGCCGGCCTGGAGGAATGGATAGTCCTGGTTCAATTGAGGGAGCGAAAAGAGGACGTGCGTGGCAGCAGCAGATATGGTCCCGAATCCGAGCGCCTCGGCCTCGGCCCTTTCAGCCCGGGCCGATGACCTGATCAGCATGGGCCATCAACTCGGCCATCGTGGCTTTGAAATCGGGGCGGTCAAACCGGCAGAATCCGCTCGGCCCCTGTCCCGTCCCCAGGGGGCTGCCCACTGATCCCCCCGAAACTACAATTGCACGTCGTTATCTTAACCAATTAATGGACCATCCCACCCCCACCGCCTTTCACCTGGCGTACCCGGCCCCTGGCCGATTTTGTCTTTTCCAGCGTCGTCTGCTCCCTATCTCGGGGCGCGGATGGTGGCGGCCGACGGGGTGGCGATGATGAGTTTCTGCAGTGTACCGGCTTCGCAGCCGACTAAATTAATCTTGGCCCGGCTCTGGCTGGGGTCACTGCCGTGCCAGTGTGCCCATTAGAATAGTGGGCCTGCCTGCTGGGATCCGGCAGTGTGGATGGGGAGGTTTCCCCCCCACTGCCCCAAATGGCCGAAAAAAGGGCCGGGAGTTGTTTAGCCGAGTCTTTTGCACCGACATACCAGCGGCTAACGTGGCCCTCCCTGGGGCCACCCCCTCCCTAAAAAAAACTATCCAGTATCGCCGGCTGGAGGCCGGCAGAAAGCAGGCACCACATTTCCGCCCTCTCTCTGCTCGCTCTCTCGTCCTCGTCTCTCGCTCCCCGCCGACTTTTCATTTCTCGTCTTTTCTCCTTCTCCGTTTGCGCGCTCATGCATTGTCATCTCCTTCGCTCAGGCCTCAGCGCACGGGTAAACCTATCCCCAGCTCAGCCCGATCCAGGCGCAGGTGCCAGAGCGCCAGTCCAGACCCAAGATCCCTAATCGAATTGGGCCGGCCGCGCGCTTCCCGACCACCATCTTACATCACGCTATCGCAAACTCGGAATAACGTCGCCACCGTCGCCACTGCCGCCGCCGCTGCCGCCCCTTGCCCGTCGCCATCGCTCTCCGCCCTTCTCCCGCCGGTCAAGTCAATTCGGCGTCCCCTCATTCGGCAACAACCAAATCAACAGCAGCCGCCTCGAGCCGACCGGCCCATCTCCCCGCCACGCCTGCCATGCGACATCAGACCCATGTCTCGATGACCAAACATGAGTAGAGCCCAATCTTGGGATACGGCGGGAAGCATCGCAGCAGCTCCCAGTCCCCAGCGACTGGCCGGTTGAGCCGTGCGTTTCCCTTGCAGAACCAGCGTGCGCCCCTCGCGGTCTGTTTTCCGCCAAGAACGGACTCGCCATTCAGGCTTGTGTTTTCCTCGCCACCATCATGGACCCGCCACACATGACCGAGTTCGCCTCGGAGCGCTACTTCGAGAAGCTCAACCAGCAGCGGCGCGGCAGCAACGCACATGAATCGAGCCATGACGGCACCCTCCCCAACTCGACTGCATCCACCTTTATCCTACCCCTGCGAGAGTCTCGGATACCGGACCCGGCCGCGCCGCGGAGCATCTTTCCGCGAAAGCGTGCCGACAAGGCCCGCAGATTCGGGCTGCTGAACCTCATCCATCCGAAACATACCGAGTCGCTCTCGTCATCGTCGTCCCTGGACGCCGAGCCTTTTCTCGGGCCGCGACGTAAAAGGTGGGCGGATACCCCGTGCCCGGATCGGCCGGATTTCTCGAGCTGACATATGCCCGCCCCCCCACAGCGTGCCATTCGGCCAGCTGTTCCATTTCCTCCCGAACGAACTCCAAACCCAGATCCTGTGCCAGCTCTCGCTCAGCGACTTTTTGAACCTGAGACTCGTCTCGGCATCATGGAACGCTATCGTCACCCTCCACGAGGCCGCGTTTGTCCGGCACTACGTCGGCAATCACATCCCCGCCTACGCGCTGCGGCTCTACCCGGCCGGGGACCAGGCCTCGCTCAATCTCCACTACCTCTGCGGTCTCTGGCACCGCTTACACGTCGCCGCCAAGCTCGCGCATCTGATATGCGAATGGACCACCAAGGAGATATTCCTGCGGACCTCGCCATCGCAGAGGCAAGAGTTCGCGCCGCAGCGGGAGCGGATGCGTCGTCGGCTGATTCCCATCCTCTTTACCATCTTCCATTTCTTCGAAACGTATCGGCGGCTCCATGTCCAATACATCAAGGACAACGGCGGCCACGGCATCCACCACAAGCCATACACCGTCAATCCGATCGAGCTCCAGATCATGAACATGTACGATGATGCCACCCTGCTGCGCGTCCACGAGGTGTTCCCCCTCGTCATCTCGTCTTTCTGCCGGAGGTTGCGGCCTCCCACATATGCCGGCCGGGTGGAGCGCTCGGTCCGAGGATACACCAGGGAGAAGCCGGCGGACCAGGTCCATGTGGCGATTCTGTGCATCGGTGGTCTGCGCCAGGTGGAGCGGTTATGGGAGGTCAAGGGCTACAGCAACCGCCGGGCCGCGGTTGACGCGTGGTACAACGCGGTAGCGGTGCCCCGACCAGAACCGCCGGCGGTACCGTCAAGGGCTCGCCGGGGGCTGATGGCGATTGGGAGGAAAAAATCCATGTTTTTGGCCGATGTGGGGCCCAGGGTCCCCGACGACTCGTCCACGCCAGGCCCATCACCATCGCCGTCGGTCCGGGCCCGGCCGAGCCGCGCTCCTCAGACCAGCCTGGCGCGCGGAATGCCCATGGGGCCGGTCGAGCAGGAGGACGGCCTGCAGGCGCTGGTGGCAGATCTCCCCGACCTGAAGGAGATATGGCTCGCGACGGCCGAGGCGCTCATTCTCGACCGAAGGATTGTCGAGAGGGCGCAAGATATCAGTCGAAACGCCCAAGTGATGCTGGGACTTATCCGGGAGGATGGGTTTGAGGTCGAAGACGAGTGGTGGTATGGATGTGGTGGACATGATTCCCTGCGACCTGCGGCCGAGGAAGATGGCGATGACGGCCCCGAGTAGGACCCGGTCGAGGAAGATGGCGAGGACGGCCCCGAGCACGTCGAGGATGTACGACGGACCTGTATCAGCATTTCCGCCTGTTTTCTTGTACCTCTTTCCTCTTTTTTTGTGCTTCTCGTTCTTGGAGTTTTTCTTCTCCCTGTCTGCCCACCCCCGCCCCGGCTAAAAATGTTTTTGGATATCACGATCCGATGTTGTTTTAACATGTGCTTAGAATAGCTTCAGGATTCGGCTCCCCCTCATACCTACTCGTCCCGTTTTCTCTTCATGCTTATTGTCGTACATAGAACACATGTTGGACAGCAGGCCATCGATTTGTTTCCTTTGTTTTTCCTCTTTTCTTACTGCCCCTCGCGCTGATGGGACTTGGCCATCAGACAGACGGCTGGCCGGATTTAGCTCGGTGGGGAGCTCTTACCCCGTACTTCTCTTTTGTGGAAGCATGAGGCTGCCCGAGATGGCTAGCAGCCAGCAGCCAGCCGCCTACTATCGAAGCTGGATTCGGGCTTGAGCGTGCACAAACAGCCGATGAAATGCCTCACGACCAGATATACATATACCCTATTTGCCAGCGATGCCGTTTTAAAACTTGGGCGCTTTCGGCTTCATATCTAAATTGGTGATATTCCTTGAGTGCGAGGTAACAATGCCCTGGTGCCCGAGCGTCTTCTGCGAGTGCCTGATACGAGTCCTGATCTTTGGCACCGGTCATCTCTCCTCGGCGCTTGTCCTTGCACGGATCCTGATCCTGACAATACAGCCGCGACAGCAGCCGTGTCCGGCAGAGGGGGTGCCAGACCGAGAAGGAGGATGAGCCCGGCGCCGCGAACTTTGCGTGTTGTGGGCAGGGGTTGAGGTTATTGGCACCGTGGTGGTTGGGGATTCCTCGCATCCACGCAACATCAGCAGCCGCAGCAGGGTCAGGCACGGTACGGTACTTTTATCATTAGCCGAGTGGGCTGCCGGCGACAGAGTCCCGGCCATTCCGCGCCGGACAAATCCACTATCCCGGGCGTGTGATCGGGAGATGCAGCTGCCGGCCGACGTGGCCTGGCGTTGTGGATGCGGCCGCCTCCCCGGCATGTAGGTATGATTCTGGGTAGGACGGGAAAAGAGCGGCGACCGAGCCGGAGTCTCGCTGCTCGGCTATTCCCATCCTTACCGTCTCGGAACTTTGCCCGCCGGGCTGGCCAAGGGGCCGCGCCCGCAGTGGGGACGGTGGCACAGCTTGCCCAGTGGTCGGCGGTAATCCGAGTTCTAAGCGAGAGTGCCGCCTCGTGGTCGGGCTGTAGGGATGCGGAGCCTTGGCCGGGTGCCACGTCTGGTAGTTGTGCCGACCTAGGCTGGCATTCATTCCGGCCGAATACGGCTGGGTGGCCGCACCGGCCGAACAGGAGATACCCGATCCGTCGCCGTGGTCGAGACATGACAGGTCGCCGCGACATTGACCCGACCCCTGCACCGGTTCATCCACCCCCGGTTGCATCGACATTGGTACCGAGGGGCAAGCCTGAACATGGAGCTGCTGCCGCTGTTCCTGCCCCTGCTGCTGCTGCTGCCGCTGCCGCTGCCGCTGCCCGGCCAGGTGGCCTTCCTCGTGATGAAGATACCCGTTGCTGGTATCCGAGAGGTACGCGCCCGAGTGAATGCTGCCGGCAATGTGGCGGTCCGCCGGAATCGAAGGAGCATCCTGATGACGGCCGTGAGGCTGAAAACCATCATCGGGCTGAAATGAGGGCGGCCGGACCGTGCGACGACGTTTGTCCGATGGGAAATCAAGTCGTCCATCATCCAAAGGGCCTGGTCGAGCCGGGTCCGGCTCGGCCCGCGAGCCTTGAACTTGGGAGCCGGCCATCATACCAGCCACCGACGACCTGCTCCGTTTCTGGCCCGCAATGTTGACAGGGATCTGATGGCCGTTGCTGCATCTGGAGCGCCGTGTCGGGACGGCCAGAGGCTGGACCATGGCGCTCTCAGCTGTCTGAGATGATGACCCGGATACTGGGCCAACCGGTCCGGGATGATGATACATGACCTTGGACTGACTTGGCCGAGCAGCAGCAGCAACACTCCAACTCGAGTTCTGCTGCGGCGAGCTGGCGGCGTGGCCAGATCTGTTGGGGGCAGGTTGGGATTCACCCTTGGCCCGATTCCTGGAGCCGTTGGGCCTCCCACGCCGCTTGCCACTCGCGCCTGCCTGGTTGCCCGAGAGGGGGGCCGAGGCCAGACACGCAGTCGGATCGACTGACTCGCCATCGTCATCCGAACTTGGGCCAGGATCGAGAGCCTTCCGGTCTGGCATATAATAGTTCCGTCTGCAGAAGAGGCCCTCTCGCTGCTCGGCGACTGCCTGCTGCTGCGTCTCTGGTGCATCCCTGTCCGGCAACATATCGGAATCGGCAAGGCCAGCGCCCTGCTGAATCGCCGGTGCCTTCCCACCCGGTAGCGCCTCGGCATTGACCAGGCCGCCGCCCCGCTGCGCCTCTGGTGTTTCGCCGCCCATCCGCGGCTCAGCATTGGCGAGGCCAGGTCCCGGCTGCATCTCGCCGTCCACGAGACTGGCGCCTGGAGGCTGCTGAACCGGGTCCGGGGCAGTTCCATCCCGCTCGTCTGGTCCATCTGACCCACCCATCGGCGCGGGTGCCGACGCCGGCTGCTTTTTCTTGATTCCTTTATCCTTCCGCGCCTTGGTCCCCTTGCTCCCCTTGGGTCTCCCCCTGGGACGGCGGGGAGGCTCGAGTGGGGCCGGAGCCGGGAATCCCACCCCGCCACTGGAACTGGAGCTGGCCTGTTCTGTGCTGATGACGATGGGTAGCGAGAGATCGGGGAATATTTCCGAGAGCCAAGACACGAACAGGGCTCCGGATCCATTGGCTTTGGCACTCTGCGGAAACACTCGGTCCACCGGGGGCGGCGCTCCGGGAATGCCTCCAAAATATGCCAACCCCTTGCAGATATGGTCCACGACTATGATCGGGTGCAGGCTACGTAGCAGAGTCAGAAGTCGGGCTTGCTCTAACTTGGTGTCGGATGGGGTCAGCGGTTCAGACTTTGAAGCGGCCGCTTCCGCAGCCGCGGTATGCGTCCGTGCCGCAGTTCCCGGCTGGTATGGGTATGGGGCATGATTGACACCGTTGGCACTGCAGTCCAGTGCCGTCGGGACAGAATGTATCTGGTCATGCCCCTCCGGATTTGGGTTTGCCGGCAATAGGGACATGATCTGGGCCGGCGGCGGGGCGGCCACTGCAGGCGCCGGGGCCGATGACGGCGAACCGGACGGGGCGGGCTGTCGTGGAGAAGCAGCAGCAGCACGATCGGCACGGTCCAGAGGTATGGCCATAACATGGGCCTCCCTGACCGCGCTGCTGCTCCGCTCCAGTGCCTTCTCGGTGACGGGTGGCCCAGGCGCTGTGATGCTCATAAACATCACTGCGAAGTTGCCCTGTTTCGTGTCCGTCCTGCCCTTGAGCTTACTCGGCACGGGATTGCGAGGGATACGTCCTCGGCGAGTCCGCTGAGCCTGAGAGGAACGGTCGACATCACTGCGCCCCATCTGATCACTGACTACCGGCCCCGACGCGTAAGCCAGTCTGAAGCGCGCCTGGTCAAGAATATAGATGTCTACACACCGGCGGATGTGCTCGGGCCCGAGGAGGATGTGGCCGGCGGCCGAGCATTCCCCGGTCCGGCTACCTGCGCAGCCCACCTCGGGTCCCGGCATGCTGCCCCTTCGGCCATGCTGGCCGGGATGAGGAGGGGAGGTGGGGCTTTGATTCTCGCGAGGTAGAGCAATGGCAGCCAGACCGGCAGATGGGTTGAGAGAGCACGGGTGGCACGGCGGATGTAAACTGCGGGACATTTGGCTAATCGCTAGCTCATCTAGTCAGGAGGAGGATGGGTTCGTCTCGTCCCCCGAGGCCGGCACCAAGGCGCAAAAATCGAGAAACGCGTGTCGAGGTTGTACAGGGGGGTGGGGCGCCGCTCCTGACGTACTAAGGAGGTTTGGCTGCCCAGGACCACTCATCCAGAGGCGGCCAAAAAAACCCCCGCCAATCCGACTCCTCCTGCAGCCCAGGCCGCCAATCAGGCGGCGGGGCACCTCCCCCTCTCCCAGCTCAGCTATTCATCTCATTGGGAGGAGCGCGCCGTCGTCTGCAACAACACCTCCCGGCACACGTACCGGCGCGGCACATCATCAGGCCAGGCCTCCGACCCAGAGACGTTAATAATACACGCATTACATATACCATTACCCGCCTGGCCTGCTTGCTTCCCATCTAAAACGGACTTGGTACCGCTCCCAGGTCTGCCGCCAGCACCACGCCACCTGCCAGCCCCTCCCAACATGGCCACCAAATATATCCTGGTCTCTCTCCCCCTCGGCGCCTTCCAGTCCAACGACCGCCAGGGCGCCACCTCGGCGCTCCGGACGACCGTAGCGCCCGAAAACGGCTCCGTGGTCTCGTTTGATCTTCCAGACTTCAAGATCGGGACTCTCGATGCATTGGTCCAGCAGGCCGATGACCTCGCCAAGCTCGAGGCCACCTGCCAGGCGGTGGTGTCCAAGGTCTCCGACTCGCTGAAATCTGTCCTGGAGGGGGACGAGGACCGGCTGGCCCAGTACAAGATGGTAAACGACAGTGCGTGCGCTTCCCTGCCAATCCCTGCTCGATCCCGCACCGGGCCGGAAGTTATTGACTGGGAGAGCAGGACCGGCTGATCAGTTCATCAGCAGCTTCAAGTGGAACAAGATGCGGTATCGGGTCGACCGTCCGCTGAGCGACCTGATCGAGACCCTCCACAAGGTCTGATCAGCCGCCCATCTCCACCCATCTCCAGTCTCCCGGACTGACCCGGGTTCTTGGCTGGTTAGGAGATAGTAACGACCGACAGTGACACCAAGTCCAAGTTCAACCAACACCAGGCCGTCAAAGCAAATCTGGCCGCGCTCCAGCGTCGCCAAACGTAAGCCCACCTTGCCCACCGCTCGGCCCAGGCCCGTACTGATCATACCGCGGTCGGATGCCAGAGGGAACCTTGCAACCAAGTCACTTGCCCCCCTCATCGATCAGTCCCTTCTCGTCCGGGATTCGGAGTACATCGAAACTCATCTGATAGCGGTGCCGTCGGGCGCGAAGAAGGAGTTCCTGATGAGCTACGAGACGGTCTCGCCCATGGTTGTGCCCAGATCGGCCAGCGAAATCGCCAAGGACGACGAGTTTATCCTATTTGCCGCCTCCACGTTCAAGAAACACAGCTCGGATTTCCTGCAAAAGTGCCGCGACCACAAATGGACGCCGCGCCAGTTCAAGTACGTCGAGGGCGGAAGAGAGGAGGAAGAGCGCGAGCTCGACCGGGTCGCCAACGAGGAAAGAAAGGTGTGCGGCGAGGCGCTGCGGATTGGCCGGACCGGCTGGAGCGAGAGCGTCATGGTCTGGATCCACGTCCTCACACTCAGAGTCTTCATCGAGGCCGTCCTCCGCTACGGCCTGCCCTTGGACTACGTCTCGGCCCTCATCAAGGTGCGTACCCGGGATTTGCGTCGGCCGATGCGGGACTGCCCATGCTGATTACTTTTCGCTCCTCAGACCGGGCCAAAACCGTCTTCCAAGGTCAAGGCTGCTCTCGACTCAAGCTATTCCTACCTCGGCGGCAACGCCTTCGGCAGGGACAAGCGCGGCCGAGTCACCAAGGACGACGCCGCTCTGACATCCGACATGGCTGCAGTTGGCATGGGCTCTGGCGACGGTCACGAATATACCGCCTACGTCTACTACGAGTTCGAACTCCCGTAGATGTTCGGCGCCATTTTGGTTGCGCTCCACGGAATCACCCCGTCGTCATGCACCCGGTCGTCATGTCCAAGCGTGTTGGCACGTCCTGCTCAGCCAAGGCACGTCGTCTTGGCAGGTTATATCGAGAAACAAGTCGTATCATAAAACAAGCTGGCACAGCTGCACCGTGTCGACCCTATCTCTCTCCCTCTTCCCCTCTCCCCAATCACCCCTCACCGAGCATGCCTCATCGCGTCTCTTTTTGAGGCACGGAGATCAGCCCATGGGCAGCAAGCCACTCGGTTATGACCACCACGCACGCCTCGACCGTGAGCTCGTGGGTCCTGATCACAATTTCTGCATTGGTCGGTTCCTCGTACGGTGCCGAGATACCCGTAAAATCCGGAATCTGGCCCGCTCTTGCCTTTTTATACAGCCCCTTTGGGTCTCTTGCCTCGGCCACCTCGAGTGGGACGTCGACAAAGACCTCGACAAAGGGCACGCCGTCATCGCCGGACTCGCGGCCGAGAGAATGCAGGTCCCGTGCAAACTGTCGGTCAGCTCGATATGGAGAGATGAACGAAGTAATCGCGATGGTCGAAGAGTCCGCAAAGAGCTTGGCAACCTGCGACAGACACTAGTTAGTAACCACATGGGCCACATGGATTACCCGCCACGCGGGGGCGCCACTTGATCCAGCCGACGGCCGCACCTCTGCAATTCTTCTGATGTTTTCCTTGCGGTCGGTCTCCGAGAACCCGAGGTCCTTGTTGAGCCCAAACCGGATGTTATCGCCGTCTAGCCGGTAGGCTGCCAGTCCTTGGCGGAGCAGGTGCTGCTCCAACGCGGTGGCCACCGTCGACTTTCCAGACGCGGAGAGGCCGGTGAGCCAGATGGTGAGCCCCTGCTGCCCGCGGAGGGTGTTCCGCTCCTGTCGCGACAGGGACGGGTGCCACACTATGTTACTACTGCGTGGGGCAGGTCGAGACCCTCCGGTCAGTATCGGTATCGATCTGTCAACCCCTCTGCCGATTCTCACCTCGACGACATCCTACAGAGCTGGTCGATACTCCTCCGGTCTCGATATGTCCTGCCCCGCTCGAAGTATCTCGTTCAGGTAGGCCCAGGTGGCCCAGGTTGTGGCTCGAGGCGGGGCCGCGATTGCTGAGTCAGCGGATTTTTTTTCGAGAAAAAATCCTCAGCCAAAAATGCTTTTTTTTGCCTTGTTCCGTCGTAGTCTCGATGATGATGAAGCTTGGTAGGCCAAGCACCGTGTACGAGATCGACAGCCATTGGGAATGGATTCTTCGCCAAAACGAGCTCCCAAGAGGGGCGCCAGCTCCAAAGAGACCACCAACCCGGCCAAGAAGCAAAAACGAGACCGCACCCCCACCAGCCCAGCAGGTCCCGAGGAAGAAGAAGCTCCATCCATCCTTGCCGACATCCTCGCCCTCGGCGGCGATGAGGACGATCTCGCTCTCGTCGGAGAGCCAGGTTCCTCCGACGATGAGCATATCACGGAAGATACCCAGACACACGACCGCCATCTCGAGACCGAACTGGCCGCGGTAGTCAAGCAGCTAGGATTCCAGCCCCTCCCACGTACCAAACCTGCCACGACGGCAGTGCCGCCCTCCAAGGTAGAGAATCGGAATAGCAGGCCCCGCGACGAGGTGGCACCCGCGAAGGAGTCCCGCCCTGCCAAGATAGAGCATCATCTGAATGCCGGTCGCCACGAGGAGCTGCCACCCGCGAAAAAGTCCCGACCTGCCAAGGCCGGCTTGGTAAGTCGCTGCTCCAGTGCGACCCGAACGGCCATCAGCTCATAGACGGCTCTGCTTCCCTAGATATTTGCCCCCAGGCCTGACTGGCACGCCGCCGTCCCTCCCAGTCCGGCCACGGACGACACGACCGCCGCCAGCCTGCCGAACAAGTCGCGCTTGTCCCAGATCCACACTCTCAAGCCATACGCACAGCAGCTGCTTGATGAGGATGCTGAGCGGTTCAGCCTCATATCCTCTTCAGCAGCCTCCCGCACCTTTCTCTCCACCGTGATGCGGTCCGGCACATTGTCCGACAAGGTGTCTGCGCTCGCACTGGCAGTACAGGAGTCGCCAGTGCACAACATACGGGCCTTTGAGTCACTGATCAGCCTCGCCTCCCGCAAGAGCCGCACCCAGGCAGTTGGCGCTCTCGGGGCCGTGGTGGACCTCCTCGGACCGGGATCAGTCCTGCCTCCGACCAGGCGCCTTCAGACCTTTGAAACACAACCGGATCTGCTGGCCGCGCTGCAGCAGCACTCCGACAGCGCGTGGAAGCCCGATGAGCCGCCAGCGGGAGTGACCAAGGAAGGCCTGATCTCTTGGGCGTTCGAGCACTGGCTGAAGGGCAAATACTTCACCATCATCCAGTTGCTCGAGGCGTGGTGCTCGGATGTGCTCGAATATTCTCGTCTTCGAGGCGTTGACTTTGTCTTCGCATTGCTGCGCGAGAAGCCCGAGCAGGAGGCGAATCTTCTTCGGCTGCTCGTCAATAAGCTCAAGGACAAAGAACGGCGGGTGGCCTCCAGGGCCTCCTATCACCTGCTGCAGCTGCAGGAATCTCACCCGGGCATGAAATCGGTGATCATTCTTACTATCGAAAAAGAGCTCCTCCTGGACCCTGCCCTGGGCTCGCGGCCGGGGTACTATGCCGCCAACACTCTGAACCAGACAGTCCTCAGCGGCGACGAGCCCCTGATTTCCAAACATGTTATCCGAATCTACTTTGAACTCTTCCTAGCCCTGCTCAAGTCCGGTCAGCTCGGCGTCGGTTCCGAATCCGGGAGAGATCAGGCACAGGCCCCGCACGGAAATGCCAAGAACCCCACGTCGACCGAGTCAACCGACAAGCTGGTCTCCGCCATCTTGACGGGGATCAACCGTGCGATCCCGTTCGTCCAGGCTGATGACACCGAGTATGTTGAAGACGCCATCCCATCTGCCCCCTTCACTCCCTGTCCCACTTGGAGTAGACTCCCAAAATAAGGCTTACAATCGCCGTGTTCAGGCTTCGATCCCATATAGACACCTTGTTTAGGGTTTCCCACTCGGCCAATTTCAACACTGGTATACAGTCCCTGCTCCTGATCCAACAGCTCTGCGGGACTATGGATATCGCGACCGATCGGTTCTATCGCACCCTGTACGAGTCCCTTCTTGATCCCCGCCTGGCCAGCTCGTCGAAACACGCTCTCTACCTCAACCTGCTGCTCCGCGCCATCAAGAATGACGTCGACGCCAACAGGGTCAAGGCATTCTGCAAGCGAATGCTGCAGATCATACACCTGCACCAACCCCCGTTTGCCTGTGGCCTTGTATACGTCGTGTCCCAGGCTCGGCTCGCCTTCCCAGGTATGAGAGCGTTACTGGATCAGCCCGAAGACCACGACGATGATCTGGCGGAAGCGGACCACATAAGCCCGTCTGGGGCCCCCGCCCCTCTGCACGATACTGCCACCGCGAAGTACAACGGGCGCAAGAGAGACCCCAAGCACAGCAATGCGCACAAGTCTTGTCTCTGGGAAATCGTGAGCGTCTTATCTACTCCCAGAAGCCAGGCTGAACTCCACTAATATCCGCCATTGACCAGGCGCCTCTATCTGACCATTTCCATCCCTCCGTGGCGGCCTGCGTCGCCTCGCTCGCGAGCGACAGCGGGCTAGTGCCCAAGCCAGACCTCGAAAAACAGACCCTGATGCGGTTCTTGGACAGACTGGCCTTCAAAGCGCCCAAGACGTCTTCCGTGCTGCGCGGCGGGTCGATCATGCAGCCACCCAAGATAGTGGATGACCAGTTCGATACCTGGCTCGGGGGTCGACAGACAGCCGGGGCCGGATCGGTAACCTCGGCCTCGTTCCGGAACATGAGCTCGCATGATGTCACTGCAGAAGACGCTTTCTTCCATCGATACTTCGCCCAGACTCACAGCCAGCTGAAGACCGTTGATCCTCGGCAGTCAGCAGCAGACGGCGAAGAGGAGGACGCCCACGAGGACGAGATCCTACAGGTTCTCGACACTGCAGACGACAGCCAGCAGGAAGATGATGATGATGACTCCAGTCTGGATGGGGGTCTGCTGGATCTGCTTGAGGACAGCGATGACAGCGCCCATTCGGCTCCCGGCAACACTTCGGACCCCGAAGAGGAGGGTTCTGACATCTGGGCTGGGGACGATTCCGAGGTGGACGGTGAGAACATGGATCGCGCCGACAAGGGCGTTCCTGCTCTGCCAAAGCTTGATCGACGATCTGTCAGGAACCTTCCCATGTTCGCAGACGCCGACGACTATGAACGGCTGCTCGTGAACGAAGAAGAATGATATGCAGCGCAGAATGACGCGCTCTTGGGCGCGCCAAGACCAGCTGGGAGGGGGCCCTTCCATACTATGTAGTATACACCGGGTTGTCTGCTCAATATAACTGCATATCAGAAGGCCCCGTGGCCGGAATTTGTCTTGTGTTCCGACCGATGTCGCGGTGCTGTGTGATGCTTCCGCAAAACACGTACTGGTCCCTCATCCATGTCGCCATGCCATCGACGTACTCTCCCCCGAGACTAGAATCCCAAATTCTTCAGCTCATCTTTCGCCATCAAATTACTATATACTCACGCCGTCAGATAGATAGCCAGGCGTGATGAGGGACCTCGGACAGGCAAGTAACATACTTATCCATTCTGCATGTCAGGTACATCTTGGCCAGGTCTCTGCACTCCGCACTATTGACCCCGCGAGCCTCCCTCATGCATCCAAGGTACGCCGCCATGAATTCCTTGCATTCGCCTGTTCATCTAGTCAGGGACGTCTCTGCGTTGCCCTCTCTACCTCTGGGGGGGGGCAATAAACTGGTGGCCTACCGTCATGGTCGAGCGGAAAGCTTCCCCGCTGTGGGCTGAAGATAGACAATCGTAAGTAAAAGCAAAACCCCCCCGTTGAATGTCAGCTAATCTTGGAGGGACGAGTGAAGAGAACTGACGGGATAGGTTTCGCTGACGGCTGTCTCCCGCCGGGTCCTCCGAGTGTACTCATCGCCTGCTTCCTCGGTGCAATGTCGAGGGTGGGTCACTGTCGGGTCCCTGAGCTGCGGCGGTGGTGGTGGATGTGGTGGCGGCGGTGTGGTTCTGCTGCCGCTGAGGTGGGGTGGTGTGGGGTGGTGGCGGTGGTGGGGGTGCAGTGTTGCGCGGCAGGTGGATCTGATGGCGGCGGTGATGTGTGCATGGCTGGGAGGGAATGCTTCTGGAAGCCCGAGATTGTCAAGGGCCGGGTCGGACAATTTCCGCCCACCCTTGCTTCCTGCGAAACAGAGGGCATGTACCTCTGCCGGCAACACTCGTCGCCGAGTCTATTGAGAGCTGTACCAGATAGCCCCCCCCACTCACCCAGCTGCTTGCGAAGGAGGGGCCCCTACCGCTGCCAGAACACTTGTCGCCGAGTCCCTGGAGAACGGCGCCGGATCATTACCCCCTTGCCTCCTACGATCGAGGGGAAATGTACCCTGCCAGCAACAGTCGCCATCACCGCCAACCACCCTGGCTGGAACTTCAGAATATAGACTTGAACCTGCGCTGCATATATACCACGTGCCGCCACCCTGGGCACTTCTGGCCAAAGCCAGTTGCGGTAGCCAGATAGCTACACGTGCATCACCCCCATCCACACTGAGGACTGCCAGCAGCAGCGATTAGGCTAGTATATCAGGAGCCAGGAGTGGGCCTGCACAGGCTAGCTGTAGTGGACCCATCCTGAGATGTGCTGCCGACCTGCCTACCAACCGCCCCGCGCCGCCCCCCCCCCCTACTGTCATGTCCAGCCTGTTCAGGTGATATAGATCCATCGCCAGCTCTACCTGTCTACCACACCTGCGTCTCTTCTCAACATGAACTCCTGCCGCCAAAACACACCTTCCAAAACCTCTCCTCCCTGTTGATGTTCTGGAGGAAGGACACGCTAAAAACTCTACCCATAGCCAGGCTGGGTCGATGTCGGGGGGCACGGGCGCCCCTATCGTAACAGTCACCTTGAATAACTGCTGCTCTATAATAACTTTTGTATCGTCGAAGATGTTTATTATAAGGTATTGGTAAGAGATGTGAGGAAAATAAGGCCAAGGGTGCGACGGACAGGGACACCAGCAGCAAGAGCTTCACGAACTTGGCCTGGAGAGTCCACGGAAAGAAGAGCCACATAAGCGAGGCCATACAAGCGCGCGGAAAAACGCGAAGAAGGGCTACCGAGCCAACTGTGGCAGAGATCGACCAAGGACCAGGTCGGCCAGGCTAGCCGGGCCAGAAAGACCACCGTCGAGCAGGCCGCCCATAGCAGCCATCGGGGCAGAGTCAAGATCCACGTGGGCGCGCCAGCAGGCTTCGCCATGAACGACCGAAGGGGAGGAAGCCGGACCAGCCAGGGCAGCTGGCGCCGCTGGACCTGGAGCCGGCGCTCGTTCGAGGGTTGATCCAGCCGGGCCAGCGGTGTGCCCCACAGTCAATCAGTCAGGCATAGCTGGCGAGGCCAGCCGGGCCGGCCCGCCTGGCCAGTAGAAAGGGTCCCATCTAACGGGATATCCAGCCTACCAGATATATCCCGCCGGCTAGAAAGGCGCCGGGCGGAAGTGCAGCCCCGCCGGCCCGGCCCCACTGAGCTGTTGAGTAGGCTGAGCAGGTGTCGTTTGTAGGACGCAGCAAGGCGTATGATTGACCGATGGACTAGAGCGGCAGCTGAGGGAGAAGAGTGCAGAGTTGAGCAGATTGGGCCTGGCAGCCAGCCAGTCCAGACGGAGCTGGAGCCTCATGGGAGGGAAGTGCGTGGTCTCTGCTTCTCATGAGGACTCGCCGGGGGATAGCAGCTGCCAGACGGGCTGGCGGCCCCGGCCCCACATAAATAGAGGGGATGAGCCCTGGTGGGGGGAAAAATCCGTCGGCCCATCCCCAGCAGTGCCTTGCCTCAGAAGGGCTGCGACCGCGACACCAGGGAAACTTGGATGCTGCATCAACCTTGACGACCGACCACGCAGTCAGGGAGCCGGCCCCGACGAGATACCGCCATTTGCATATTCAGCCCGTATTCTGCTTCCACCTCGGGCTGATTCTGCCCATTTTCTCGTCATATTAGCCGAAACCGCAGCTCAGCCACGACACTCCCACCCCCTCCGTCAGATCGTTGACGTGACCGGTTGGGCTTTCTTCCAGACCCCCTCCCCCTCTCCCTTCCTCCGCCGTTACTCCATAAGCCTTCGCCACAATGGCATCCCTCGGCGAAGACCTGCTTGGAATTGTCAACAAGCTGCAAGATCTGGTCTTCAACACAATCGGCAATGACTCGTTGGACCTTCCGCAAATCGTACGTGGTCCCGTCTGTCTCGCCACCATGGCGGCGCTGACCCCCTCCAATAGGTTGTCGTCGGCTCCCAGTCCGCGGGCAAGTCCTCGGTCCTTGAGAACATCGTCGGTCGCGACTTTCTGCCGCGAGGCAGCGGCATCGTCACCCGCAGGCCCCTCATACTTCAGCTCATCAATGTTCCCGATGACGAGTCCCTCCCGGACCCGGTCCAGGACCCGTACAAGACCGCCGGCGCGGCCCGCCGGTCCGAGTGGGCCGAGTTCCACCATCTTCCCAACCGGAGGTTCGCCGACTTCGGAGACGTCAAGCGGGAGATCGAGAATGAGACCTCGAGGGTTGCGGGCAACAACAAGGGAATCAACCGGCAGCCCATCAACCTCAAGATCTACTCTCCACATGTCCTCAACCTCACCCTTGTCGACTTGCCCGGCCTGACCAAGGTGCGACCCCTACCAGTCCAGACCCCCGCCCGAGCCGGAACCTCTGGCCCGAATACCCTCCGAGAGCCATATATCTGACAGACGAAAAATCTAGGTTCCCATTGGCGACCAGCCGACCGACATCGAGAAGCAGACAAGAAACCTCATCTCCGAGTACATTGCAAAGCCCAACAGCATCGTATTGGCCGTCTCGCCTGCCAATGTAGACATTGTCAACTCCGAGGCCCTCAAGCTTGCGAGACACGTCGACCCGCTAGGCAGGAGGACGATCGGGGTCCTCACCAAGGTCGACCTCATGGACCACGGGACCAACGCGCTGGACATCCTCTCGGGCCGGGTGTACCCCCTGAAGCTCGGGTTCATCGGCGTCGTGAACCGGTCGCAGCAAGACATACAGGGGCAGAAGCCGATGGACGAGGCCCTCAAGGCAGAAGCAGACTTCTTCCGCCACCACCCCGCCTATCGCAACATCGCCAGCAGGTGTGGCACCCAGTACCTCGCCAAGACCTTGAACACCACCCTCATGAGCCATATCCGGGAGCGGCTGCCCGACATCAAGGCCAGACTGAATACCCTGATGGGCCAGACACAGCAGGAACTGGCCAGCTACGGAGATATCCATTTCAGCGGTAAGGAACACCGGGGGTCGCTCATCCTCCAGCAGATGACCCGGTTCGCAACCTCATTCATCTCGTCCATCGACGGTACCTCGACCGAGATCTCGACCAAGGAGTTGTGCGGAGGAGCCCGGATTTACTACATCTTCAACTCTGTGTTCGGTAGTGCGCTGGAATCGATTGATCCCACCTCCAACCTGACCGCGATGGATATACGGACCGCTATCAGGAACTCGACCGGGCCCCGGCCCAGCCTGTTCGTGCCGGAGATGGCCTTTGACCTCCTCGTGAAGCCGCAGATTAAGCTGCTGGAGATACCGAGCCAGCGGTGCGTCGAGCTGGTTTACGAAGAGCTGATCAAGATATGCCACACCTGTGGCTCGACCGAGCTCTCGCGATACCCCAGACTGCAGGCCAAGCTGATCGAGGTCGTGTCCGACCTGCTGCGCGAGCGTCTCGGCCCCTCGTCGACCTACGTCGAGTCTCTGATCTCGATCCAGCGCGCCTACATCAACACGAACCACCCCAACTTCCTTGGAGCCGCCACGGCGATGAGTAATGTGGTCAGCAGCAAGCAGGAGAGGGAAAAAAAGCGCCTGATCCAAGAAGAGCGGGAACGGCGAGAGCGGCGCCGGCTCAAAGAGATCGGCCCGAACGGGACCGAAACCCCGATCGAGGACGAAGAAGAGGGCGCAGCAGACAAGCACGAAGCTGGCGGTGGCCGCAGGCAGCCGCAGCAGGCCAGGGCTATCCGCAGCATGTCCCCCAGCGTCAACCAGAACGGCACGGGCGGGATCGCGGCCGCTCTGAACGGGCCGCGTTCGGGCTCCCCAACCCGGTACACCGGACAGGGCACCGCCAACACGCGGGATTCCTTCCTCAACTACTTCTTCAGCAAAGAAGCTGCCGCCGCCGCCGCTCTCGGCCACAGCGCAACTGCCGGCATAAGCTCGAACGTCACCGGCAGATACTCGAGCCAGGGCTCGGAGCCGACATTTTCCCAGAGCATTCGCCGTGGCGACGAGCGGCCTCTGCGGACGCCGGTCAGCGCTGTCCGAGATGAGGATTTTGATACCAGATCACTGCGGGGCACCGACGCGAGCCCCAACGGCGGCCTTGTGAGTAGCAGTCCATGTCGCCACCCCGGCGAGAGCGTTCCACTGTTTCTGGCTGTTTACTGACCCCCCCAGTCGGCAAACGGAGAGCCCGCTCTCACAGAGCGAGAGGCGATGGAAACCGAGCTCATACGGGCCCTCATCTCGTCATACTTCAACATCGTGCGAGAATCGATTGCCGACCAGGTGCCCAAGGCCATCATGCACCTCTTGGTCAATCACTGCAAGGACGTGGTGCAGAACAGGCTTGTCAGCGACCTCTACAAGGAAACCCTGTTCGAGGAACTCCTCTACGAGGACGATGGCGTCAAGAAGGAGCGGGAGAAGTGCGAGCAGCTTCTGCAGACGTACCGGGAGGCGGCAAAGATCATAGGCGAGGTGTTGTAGGGACTCGTCGAGTTTGATCTGGAGCAGCTCAACGTCACCCAGGGCTCGACCGCTACAATCCGTTGCCTCCTCCCCCAGGTCGCCGAGATTGGCCGGAGGATGAAGATGCTGAGATGATAAGGAGGCGGGGCTTTCTTCTGCCGCTGTGGGGTCCGGGGCCCCAGCTTCGGCTTCGGCTAGATGCAGGCATCGGTTTGGCAAACTATCGTTTGGTTCCTGCTTGTGTACCTGTCTACTGTCTGCTGCTCTATATCGCCTAGCTGCGCGACTGGGTCTGGGCCATCCGATCTAGCTGCAAAACTAAATCTTTTCCAAGTGAATCAATACTGAACCATACCTGTTGGACCCGGCTGTAGCGGACTTGAGCCGAGCACGTGCGCGGTTTGAGGTTATCTCCTCAAGCTGTCGGTGGCAATTTGTCGTTGAGGAGGACGCTTGTGTTACCCGCGGAGCCACGAGGCAGCGCAGAATTAAATAGTCATATCAACTGACAGACGGAAGCAGGATGATATCTCCCAAGGGATCCGCGCCGCGACAAAGGACGCGACGGCTGCAATCCGTCTGATGGCTTCCGATCCGAATCGCCACAGGTCACGTGCATCACATGCGCGCGCTTCGCTGGTTGAGTGACTGTCCCATTCCTAAAGCGCTGAGAGTGAGCAGGCAACCATCATGACTCGTTATCCATCATGAATCCTGCCCCGCCTTCTACCACCTCGTCACCCGGCACCGGCTCTCCCGAAACGCCGTTCCGGATACAGAGAAGGCGGAATAGGGTGCCGGTCTCATGCCAGCCCTGCCGGGTCAGGAAGTAAGTCACGCACAGCAGCCTAAACCAATGGCAGGCCGGGGCCAGGCCGGCAGCAGCGACTGACCATTGCTAATTCGAGCGTGGGACCGGCCAGATTGTGAGCAAACCCCGGCCTGACCGGCTTCCTGGTCTAACTTGCGGTCCGCAGAAAATGCGACCGGCTTCGCCCCTGCACCGCCTGTGTCAACAGAGGCAGCCATGTCGCGGACGGATGCACGTACGCGACGTCGTCGCCGGGCCAGAAGACGGGCCAGACCTCCGGCCCGACGAGCCCGGATGAGATGCAGGATCGCATTGTCCGGCTCGAGAGTCTGGTCTTGTCCCTTATGCACGGCGCCGCGAACATAAACCCGGCATCATTGCCTGCGGCTGCTGCTGCTGCCACTGATGCTCTTGGCCGACAGCCGGCGGTCGCTCTCGGGTCCGGAGCTCGGAGCTCTGCGTCGAGTGTTGACCGCATGTCCCTGTCCCGGCTTCACGGTGGCGCGGACATGGACACGTCGCCATCGTCGATTGCACCGTTGGCCGCCACGGCTGGCCGACGGCCCGCCGCTCTCGGGTTCGAGTCTCAGAGTTCTTCCTCGGCCGGTGGTCACCACGCAACCGACGACTGCGAGATGAATGATGCGGTCGAGGAGAACCCGACGAATACCTCTGACGACGACGACCAAGGCAGCGACGAGGGAGACGGCCCCAAAGTTGATGCTGACCTGTCCGCCTCTCTGGGTCTCCTCAAGGTCAACCCCGACAACGGAACGATAGCCTATCTGGGACACGAACACTGGCACGCCATCCTCGGCGGCCTTGCCGAAGTGAAGTCCTACTTCGCCGCCAACAGGCAGGAACTCACCAAGGGCTACGCAAGAGTTCTGTCATCCAAATCTTCCTTAAGTCTCGGAGGACCCGCCTTACTGCTGGGAACGCCGCCCACATCGGCCGACGAGCTCAGAAACGAGTTACCGTCCAGGTCCACTGTGGCCGCTCTCTGCAATCGCTTCATCAGCACGTCCGATCACGCCGCCTCTCTCATCCACGCACCAGCATTCATGGCGCAGTTGAGTGCGCACTGGCGGGATCCTTCCAGAACGAGCATCATGTGGCTGGGTCTTCTCTATTCCGTCTTGTGTCTGGCCATGCAGAGTTACTGCAGAATCGGGGACGTGCCTCCGGCCTACAAGGACAACGCGATGGAGATGGCAGCCAAGTATCAGATGCGGACGGTCCAGTGTCTCGTGATCGGCGACTTCACCACCCCGGGGGACCACACCGTCGAGACGATGCTGTTCTATCTGCTCGGGGAGCAGACCTCCCGCTTCAGTCCCGATTTCGGCCTCTGGCTGGTCTCTGCCATCATCAATCGAATTGCCTTCAGGATGGGCTACCACCGCGACCCCAAGTGGTTTCCGTCCCTGACCCCGTTCCAGGCGGTAAATACCCATCCGCCGTCCCCCCCCCCAGCCACGTGGCCGAGACTGCAATCACTGCAGCTGCTGACATGTCGGTGATGCCGGTTGGGTCGCGGCCAATTCGACGGCGGTTATAGGAGATGCGTCGCCGAGTATGGGCCTTTGTTCGTATAACCGATGCCACGTACTCGAATCGGCTGTCGCTGCCGACCATGATATACGATCGCACCTGCGACACCCAGCCGCCGAATAACCTCTTCGATGCCGATTTCGGCCCGGCGACCAAGATACTTCCGCCATCCCGTCCTATCAAGGAATACACCCCGATCCTGTACATCCTCACAAAGGGGCGGTTTTGCATTGCGTTGTCCAACATCCTCGACTCGGGCAACGTCGTCGGCAAGCAGATTCCATATGAAGAAACTCTCCGGTTCGATGCCCAGCTGCGCGAGATGCGCCAAGCCCTCCCCCCCCATCTGAAGCTTGACCGGTTCGGCGTCTACGACGATCCGGCCCGGCTGGTGGCAGCCCAGTTTGGTCTGGAGATTCTATATCAGAAAATTATATGTCTCATACACCGGAGATACCTGACAAGGTCCAACCGGCTCTGCCCTGCGTACGCATATTCCCATCACGCCGCCATCGAGGCGTCGCTTCTCATGCTGGAACACTTGTCCGTCCTGCGTCGCGAGTCGCAGCCCGGCGGCCGACTGCAGGAAATGAAGTGGCAGGTGGACTCGATGGCCACCCGGGACTTCCTTCCCCCGGCGACGATAATCATGCTCGATCTCCACTTCGACAACACCCTCAACGCCCAGGCCGACTCCCCGAGGCAGTATCGCGACGATATATGGACTCCGGCCCGGCGTTTAGATGTGATCCGACGCCTGGAGGAAACGCGGGATATTATGGAGCAGATGTCCGACACGTCAATAGAGGCCATCAGGGCGCACCATGTTCTGTCTGTCATCCTCGGCACTCTCGAGTATCCGCCGGCCGAGGAAGCTGGCAGAACCGCCGCCGCCGCCGGCATGGCCGGAGTGGCCGTCCCTCGTGCCGAAACAGAGACCTGCCACGGGCAGGTTGGGGTCACCAACCTCGCCGTCCCAAGTCTCCCCCAGTCAGCGCAGGTGGGCATGCCTCCTGCAATGGCAGATTCTGCGCTTCCGGGTCCGGACCGGACGCTGGGGTCTACGCAGGATCCGGCCGATGCCATCCTTGGTTCGGGCCAGGACCCAGCTTCTTTTTTCTCGGATTTCTCTGACGGCATGTTCGGCCTGGTCGGTGCCGACTCTGGCCTGCACGACGCTTTCTTCAACCAAGACCCGGGCCTAGATCCGGATTGGGTACGTCTCCATCCCCACCAGCACCTCGGTGCGGGATCCAGTATCGATCTAACCTGACCGGGCAACAGGACGCTATCGAAAACTACACCCAGACCACCAACTGGGGGACCTATCAGACCTTTCCTATGTTTACCGTCCCCCACCCGCAAAATGGAACAGGCCACGAAGGTGGCCTGTCCGCGGCAGATGAAGTTTCTCGGGGGTAGCGACAGACCGACTGGAACACCAACGGCCCGGCGGGCCGGAGCACCTTGTCTCGGGTGTGACATGTTTCAGATCCCACTCGGACGGGAACTACCGACCAGATATTCTATTGCCGTCGTCTCCTCCGCCTATCTAACGGCTGCATCAATCCCGGAACCATCATGCCCCTACTTCCGCCACACTGTTCATACTGTGCGTCTTCAGGAACTCGCCGTTGCTCGCGATCTCTTCTTTCACCTGTGTGGTTGGGCTTTGTTAGGGAGCAGGACATTGGGCGAGGAAGTGGGCAGCCATATCGGACGAGGGGTATATATGGAAATGGAACACGTACAATATCGAGCCCCCCGATGAGTTCCCCGTCAACCCAGAGCTGGGGAAAGGTCGGCCAGTCGGCGTATTCCTTGAGACCTTGGCGGACCTCGTCATCGGCCAGGATGTTGAAGAAGCCGTACTTGACAGATCGCTCCCGCAGGAGCGCCACCATCTGCCTGGAGAAGCCGCACTGCGGCGCGCTGGGCGAGCCCTTCATGAAGAGCATCACGGGCGCGGCTTTGACGAGGGTGGCGAGACGGCTGAAGAGCTCCGCCTTCTGGGACGCGCCATCTTCCTCCGCCGAGACGTCCTCCTGGGCCGTGTCCGGCCCGGCCGGCTTCCCGTTCTGTCCCTCGGCGTGCCCCTGGCTAGCTCCCGGAGCGGTCTCCGTGGCCGTGCTCCTCTTGGCCTGCTTCTCAATCGCAGCTCGCACCTTCGGCACCTGGCTCCCGCTCACGCTGTCGACCACCTCCCCATCGCGCAGCAGGACCAGGAACGGGACCGCCGTGACGTTGTATTGCTCACTGAGGTCGCAGAGTTCCTCGGCGTTGACCGAGACCCACGACGTCGTGGCTGGATCGGTGACGGGATAGTCGGTCGCCAGCGTCGCCAGCGCAGTCTTCATCTGGGCGCACGGGGCGGCCCATGGCGCGTGGAAGGACACGATAAGAAGGGTCGAGGCGGGAAGGCCGGCGAGGTGGGCATCCCACTGGTCCTGCTTCGTGATCTCGAGGATTGACGACATGGCGGGGGGCTGCTGGTTGGGGTATGATGAGCCTTTTGGGGCGGGAAATTCTTGCGGCCGTAAGAGGCTCTCCGGTGGGAGAGAGTGTTGCTGGTGTAGGTGAGGCTCTCTGCTAGAGGATAGGGGGGTGTGGTCGCCTGTGTATGAGGTATGACATGCGGCTTTATGCTCGAGCCTGGGGAGGTGGCGTCATTGGTGAGAAAGTGGTGCAAAGTGGAGGGGTTTGGGACTCGCGCCTGCTCGGCCAACCAACAAATCAAGTGGCAGCCAGTGGGCACACGGCACTGCGATATGGAAGCATAATTACTAAGACGGCCCTTGGTCGGAGCTGGCTCGGTCAATTCTGGCTGATGCCCCCTCGCGCCAGACTGCCGGCGTGAGCGCAAGGATGCCGGTGCCATACTTTTAGGGTTCGTCCCAGTAATGGAAGTGCAGGTCAAAAGTCGTGGTACCTGATACTGTGGTTGTCCGAATGCCCCCCCGCCCCCTGAAGCCTAGGCGGTGGCCGAGTAGTAGTAGTCGGGGCCGGCTCAAGCCCACCAGACTACGATGAGCTCCAGCGTGCCACGCCATGGCCATGCCCCACCTTTACACACCCAAAAGTCGGCGGATTCCCCCAGTTACAACTTCGGCACCCGTCCCATCATTCTATTGATCAACCCTTCTCTGCCCAACTCGACCACGCTTGTCCGGCCACCCTTCCGCCACTGTACTCTAGCGCTGCTGCCCCCCTAATCCGGCCCGAGTCGCGATGGCATCTCTCAACCTTTCCACCAATGGTCCGTCCATCAAGTCGAGCTACCAGGCCGTCGTCAATGGCTCGCTGCCGCCCTCGGGCTCACCGACCCATGCCCTGTGGGCCCTGTTCTCGGTCCAGGCCCCCCTCGTGAACGCGTTTCAGGGGACCAGCGCCAAGGAGAGCACCTTGAAAGTCCAAAGCACCGGAGGTACGTGATCGCGTGTGTTCCGGTCCCGTTGTCGGCCAGACAAGGCTAATAATCGACCGCTCTCCCCGTCCGCAGAGGGGGAGCTGGCCGAGTTGATCGAGGACCTCAACGACGGCCGCATCCAGTTCGCCTTCGTCAAGGTCAAGGATACCAACTCTGGCCTTCCCAAGTCCGTCCTGGTCGCATGGTGCGGCGACGGAGTCCCGGAGCGAACCAAGGGCTACTTCACCAGCCACCTCGCCGCCGTCTCCAACGTCCTGCACGGGTATCATGTCCAGATCACGGCCAGGTCCGAGAGCGACGTCGCCCCGGAGGCCATCATCCAGAAGGTTGCCGACGCATCTGGCGCCAAGTACTCGGCCGGGTCGAGATCAGACATGCCCGCCCCGGCCCCGCCTCCGATCGCCGCGAAGCCGGTCTTCACCCCGACCTCGTTTGGCGGCCCGAGCCGGGTCAGCCCGCTGGTTGCCGCCAGGAGCAAGAAAGACGCGGCCGTGGATGCGGATGGGTGGGGCACCGATGCCCCCCAGATCTCGAGGACTCAGCTCGAAAAGGTTGAGTCCGCGTACAAACCAACCAGGGTCAACATGTCAGACCTGGTGGGCCAGAAGCAAGAGCGATCCGGGCCGGATGGGGGCCGCCGCACCGACGACCGCGCCGGCGATCGCGCCGACGACCAGGCCGGCCAGGATGTCGTCAGGGGAGGGTACCAGCCCGTGGGCAAGGTCGACATCGCCGCGATCCGAGCCCAGGCGCGGCAGGCCAACGCCGACAAGCCCGCTCCGGTCAAGGGGGCGTATGAGCCGGTCGGCAAGGTAGACATCGCGGCCATACGGGCCAAGGCTCAGCCCCCGAAGGGAGAGCCGCGCGGGTCTGAGTCGGCTCCCGACGGCGTGAACCAGCGGGCCGCCCCGTTCACACAGCCGGCCGAGGCCCAGGCTGAGCGCGTCATGGTAATGCCCAAGCCCAAGCCCGTGAACAGGTTCGGACCTGCTGTCTTCGCCGGCACCAAGCCGCCCACGCCCGCGGCCCTCGGCTTCTCCGGCCCCTCGGCGCCGGCCCCCCCTCCCGTGGGAGCGGCGGGCCGGACATTTGCCGACCATGGGGGCAAGACGCCGGCACAGCTCTGGGCCGAAAAGAAGGCTCAGGAGAAGGGCGCCGCCGGTCTGGTATCTCCCACGCCGCCAGCCCCGCCGACGGCAAACGCTCCGCAGGGCGGGGCATGGAAGAGCGGCTACAAGGGAAAAAGCTGGGCGCCGGTTCAGGCTGCCGGTTACGGACGTGTCGTCCCGGACCAGGACGATCAGGATGGCCAGTCTGCGGCGGGCGAAGGCGGCGAGGCGGAGCCCGGTGACGGCTCCGAGGCGCCCCTTCCCGGGCCCGGGCCCGGGGCCGTCTCGGCCATTCGGGACCGGTTCAAGGATTCGCGGCCTATCGGGGTTCCGCCCCCGGTTTCGCCCGCCGGCATTCACGATGACACGGCTGGCCGAGCTATGGCCGCCCCGCCGCCTCCTCCCCCGACCCGACCGCCGGTTCCGGACGCGGATGAAGACGCCGCCGCATATGAGCCTGCCCCCATTCCGGCTGTCCATGGGGAGCGCGATATTTCCCCGGCGCGTCCTGCAATCTCGGCCGGTCACGAGCACGAGCCGATTAGCCCTGCGGCTCCCCCGAACCGACACCAGCCCTCGCCGATCCCGACCTTGAAGGTTGAGGAGCCGGAGCCTCAGCAGCGGGAAGAAGACCCGGCCACGTACGGCACCGAACCCTACCATGAGACGGAACATGAAGTGGCCGATGCAGGTGATGACCATGCGGCGCCCCCCTCGCACGCGGGTGGAGGCAACCGCGCCCGTGTCCAGTACGACTATGAGAAAGCCGAAGACAACGAGGTTGAGCTGCGAGCTGGAGACCTCGTCACGGACATTGACATGGTGGACGCGGATTGGTGGTTGGGCACGAACTCTTCGGGAGAGCGCGGACTGTTCCCCAGCAACTACGTTGAGCTGGAAGACGAGGACACCCAGGCCGAGACTGCTGCTGGGGCCTCACTGCCGGAAGAGGAGCACGAGCCGGTTCACCAGCAGCAGCAGCAGCAAGCCGCAGCTCCATCGGCGCCCCAGGCCGCCGCCGGGGGGGCGGGAGCCGAGTCATCTGGACCAACGGCCACGGCGCTGTTTGACTACGAGGCCGCCGAAGACAACGGTAGATACCCACCCCCCCTTTGTCGGTGGACTGATGCTAACGATGACCTGATGGATAGAGCTCAGTTTCCCCGACGGTGCCACCGTCACAAACGTGGAATTTCCCGACGAGGACTGGTGGCACGGTCACTACGGCGGAAAATCTGGCCTGTTCCCTGCCAACTATGTGCAGCTGGACTCCTGAAGCTGACCACGGCGTCAGGTCTGGCCTGGTCCCTGCCGTTTTATGTGCAGTTGGACTTGGGAAGCCCACTACGGCGTCAAGTCTGGCCTGTTCTCTGTCATTTGATCCGCTGCTGGACTCCTGAATCAGAACGCTAAAGGTGCTTGCTGGGGATGTGAAGAGGCAGCCGGATACAGCTCACGTATGGGGCTGTGGGGAGGCGGGGGGAGGGGTATGCAACAGATTGGCAGCTGAATTGATCATGCATACCGCATGTATCCCTCAGTTATTATTGCACAACTGGCTTGTGGTCTTGACTTGTGAATGGCCTGGCCAGAGTGGTGCACGTTCTGGCACGCGATCTCGCACATGATCCGGGGGACAGGCCTCGGGGCCACGGAAATTGGTCTCGGCCGCAGCAACCGGTTACATGTACAAGCCGCGGCCGAGAAAGAAAACTCCTTCCCGACATGGCATCCTTAAACTCCCGCTGGCCGGGGGGGGGTCGACCCCGAGCTGCAAACCCCTCGTCCCTGCGGGCGGGAGATGGGACGAGCCCGGCCCCAGCAGCAGGTGGTAGATGATGGATAACGGGAGGCCATGATCCACGTTTGGTTTGGGTTGGTCGGTGCATTCCGTCGCCAGCTCGGCCGTGTACGAGTCGCAGGCTGGCAACCTCACTCTCGAACCGTCAAACATCTCGCTCCTTATGGCGGGCGGCAGATAATACGAATCTGGCCCGAGTACCACATGACAGATGGTAATAGACACTGAGAGACAACGGTCGTTGGCAATTAAGTATACATTGATGTACAAGAGCCGCGGGCAGGCCACGTCCCCCAATCATTCGTGCGGGGGAGAACGGGTCGTCTGCCTGTCTGGTCTTCACCACATTGGTCGACCACAGCTGCACGAGGACTCGACAGCACGAGGGCCAAAAAGGCTAGGAATAGACTGCACGAGGGCCATAAAAGTCTAGAAAATTCGGCCGTGCCAGACCGGACTGCCCGACTCGGACCTTGACCGGGTTCGTGCTGCGGCGGTGCGGGACAGGTACTTGTTATGTATGTATGACAGAATCGATGGTACATGCCGGACCGAACCACATCGACTCGGGCCTCGAACAGGATCGCGCTGCGGCGGTGCGTGGAGTCGGCCCGGGAGCAGGCCGATATACGACATGTAGGACATGACTACCGAACACGAGATAACTGGCGCAGGCGGAATCCCTCTGTTTAGGCAATCTGGTCGCGGCGGTGTGGCTATGCTATGTATATAATAAGCGACTGGCAAGCAGACACCCCCCCCCTCCAAAATGGAATCCCCACTACTAGGAGACAGACAATGCGGAGCGATCCGGGCCTTCGTTACCAATATCCCCAAACGCACCCGGTCGTGTCCCCAATCCATCAAGCCTCACCGAGCCCTCCCCGTGTTGCCTCCCTACCCTACCCCTCCTGCATCGGGACGGAACCAGACGGCCGGGTCGAGCGCCGGCACGCATGCGGAAGACGCGACGGCAATCCGTGCCCGCTTTAGCACAGCCCCTCACTGTATCACGGGAGTATCGTGTCAGCACGCTGTTGCCGGCAGTGTAGTCGGCGGTCACTCAGAGGGGGCTTCAGCTCACCAGCACTCGGCGCAGTCGCAGCAGGCTTCGCATCCCTCCTCGAGGCAGCAGCAGCAGCACAAGGTCAGGATGCAGGCCTTGAAGCAGCCGTTGCCGCCGCCGCCCTTGGGCGTGCCTTGCACCATCTGCGGTTGCTGCTGGTACTGCGGTTGCTGCTGGTACTGCGGCTGCTGCTGGTACTGCGGCTGCGACTGGTATTGCTGCTGCGGCGGGTACTGCGGCGGGCCACCGTACGACTGCGGCTGGTTGTATCCATGTCCCTGTCCCTGGTACGTCTGCCGGTTGCGCGCGATGGGGGAGGGGTATTGTGAGCGATCTGGCCAGCCGAGGCAGCAGTAGGTCGGGGGCTGGGGGCTGGGCTTGGCAGATCCGGCGCGCGCCGCGCCAGGGGAGACCTGGAGCGAACGAATCGCGCGACGGGGGGGAGGCCTCACTACTTACCGGCTGAGGGGCTCCACCGTAGTATGACTGGCTGGCCATGATGCGAGGGGGGGTTGCGTAGGCGAAAATCGGCAGCGCCGAGGCTTTCCGGCTTCAGAGTGTCGTGAGAGTCAGAGACGGGCCGGAGAGGCGGCCAATAGGTCCGAGGTTGGAGAAATTGGGGTAGGTTGTAGTGGGGGTCGCGCGCGCGCCGAGGGAGAGCAGCCCCGGCAGGATGAGTTCAGTTGGCGTCGAGGGGAGAAGAGCGCCGTCAGGTTGGTTGATTGACGAGAGACGGGTGCGTCTGGAAGAAGAAGAATCCAAAAATGGCCGGTTGGAGAATTGGAGGGGGGACGGTTGTTTATCAGAGCAATTGCCCAGTTGCTCCTGACCCTGTGGAACGGGGGGGCAAGCGGGAGGGAGCACACCCGCAGCGCCAGCCACAAACCTACGCACGCAGTGGTGGCGAGGCAGGTCGGGTCGGGGGGTCATGCGCCCTGCCGGTCTGCCGGTCCTCTGCCCTGCCCTGTCTCACCCCGCCCACTGCCGCGAGGCCGCAAGGGAGCTAGCCCGGCAGAGGGATTCCGAGTGATCTGAGTGGGTACATCTCGGGTACCTCCTCCTCCGGGGATTGCCAGTGCGCGGACTGGGTACCCCCCAGTCCCGGCATGACGTGTTGCGGTTTTCCCAACGTGTCGCAGCAGCCGCTCGGCCGCTTCTTTCCCTCTCGCCACGCAGCTTTCTGGCGCCACTACCGCCGCCGCCACCAGATTGGCCGCTTCTCGACTCGGATCTCCCTCCCTCGATTCGATTCTGCTACCCGGAACAGGGAGTGGCCCCTGCTCGGAGACCGGAGACTGCGCCCGAATGATCCCTTTCCTTTCCGCGTCCCTGCTCGTGATGATTTCGCACTATTGAAGAAGCGGTGTCTGCTGGCAATTCCTGCTGCCTGCCGGCCGCCTCCCGTTCTCTGCAGACAACTGCTGGGCCGAAGATGATATCTTTTATTGTCCCTCGGCTTCTCTGAATCATCATCACTCCTCCTCCACCCCCCCTCTGCATCACTCCTCCCCCTCCTCCGCCACCGGCTCTGCGGCATCATCGCCCTGGCCGTCCTCGTCAAACGAGCCGGCCGGCACTTCGTAGAGCCTGAGTATCGGCTTGTTGGGATCCTTGACGAGCACAAACTTGCCCTCCTCTCGCTTCAGGCACATGTCGGCAATGGTGCGAACGATGCCCCAGCCGTTGGACGGGTAGAGGTTCATCTGCGATGCAAAGTCTCGTGGCTTCCACCCGACCACGGCCAGGATCACGTGCTTGTCGTTGGACTTGGGATTCACCCGCGAGACAAAGCTGGCAACGCATCGTTAGCAATCTCGTCCTCGTCATCAGACCTCTTTCTCGGGACCCCAGCCCAGGCCCGCACACGTACCCGAGCTTCATGACATCCGCATTAGACAGAATGCTCTGCACCGTCCAGCGAGCCAGCTTGCAGCTGTTGTTCTTCATTTCCGTCGCGACCACGGCACCTCTCTGGCTGACGAGCTTGGTCCGCCAGTCGAGCGCGCCGCCGCTGCCCTGCGCCTTGTGGTCGAATTCGTTGAGCGCCTTGACGATCAGCAGCTGGTCCTCCCCGCCGATCGCGTTCTTCTGCACCGCGTCGATCTCGGTCCGCACCACGATGTAGACCGGGTCCTCGTCGTTGGTTGACAGGTCGAACTTGCGGTACTTGTACGCCTTGCTGGCCGGAGGGTCCGTGTCCTCGGACGCGTTGTAGAACGGGTTGGCGTGCGCCATCTCCACCTGCTGGCCGGCCTCCTCCAGCACCACCTGGTTGACAAAGTTGTGGTTGATGTACGTCGCCTCCTCCGCCAGCGCGTTGGGCTGGTTCACGATATCCTTGCTGCCCTCGGACGCGTCCATCGGCGCGTCCGCCGCGTTCTCGTTCACCGTCACCATGTCCAGCGCCGCGTTCTCTCGCTTGTCGAAGAAGATCTTGCTCCCCTGTCGCAGGATCACAATGTCCCACGGGTACACGGACCGGGTCGCACACATGAGCATCGACAGGATGCTGTCGGTAGCGAAGATGGTCGCCTCATCCTTCTCGGCCAGCTCCTGGATGACTGGGTCCAGCGAAGTGGTGACGTTGTAGGACGCTCGGTCGATTGGCATCAGCTTCTTCTCCGACCCCTTGACGGGCTGCTTGTCGTACGAGCGGTCGTAGCTGTACAGGAAGCCGTAGCTGTCGATATCCTGGCCGTCCTCGGTCTCCAGGTTCAACTTCGAGAGCCGGTTGAAATCGATCTC